>ML371841.1:1246-47705 GCA_005239525.1 Nicotiana knightiana | reverse complement strand
GTAACTTAGAAATGAAATTTTTTATTTTTATGTGACAAGAACATCCATGATCAAGCAAGAAAATGCCTACGTCATCTCCTAGACTAGCATAACCTACAATTTTGCTTCGACTAACACTCGAGCAAGTTCTAGACTACACAGGATAGCATAGAAAATCAGTAAACCTCACTCACACATTGCACATGACTCAATCACAACGGTTTTATTCAACTCTCAATTCAAGCAAGCACACATAATTGAGAGAATTAAGAAATATCACACTATGTGGCCTACAAGTCAAACAACTGAGCTAAGGCGTCACAAAATAGGCTATTTATTTTTACTTAGGCATCACATGTCAAACCAAATACAAGGGAAAGTAAAATGTATATCATAACCTAATATGCCAGCACCAAACATGTCAAAGGGTATTTCTAAGTTACTCAGTTTCTTCCTAACTACTCTAAAAAAAAATAATTTAAGTGCCCGATTCAAATTACACCTTTGGAAAAGAACCGGTGCCCAAAGAAAAACCAAGGGATACTACCTAACTATCCTAAAAAAAATCTTTTTGGCGTTTTGTTTTTTAATTGGACTTTATCCCTCAAGAAAATTGTCCAACAGATCCATCGTCGGGAAAAATCTGAGCTTTTTCTATTTTTTATTTTTCTTTTCGTTTCTTTACTCAAAAAAAAATTATACACTTACACTTCACTTCAGAAAGTAGTTTTTCCCACCCACACTTATGTTATGCATAGTCCTCGATGCATGATCACAAAGAAAAATATTAAAACAAGGGTGAGAAATACTCCCTGAGTCCCTTTCGGGCCTAGCTCGGACATGATTCTCAATCTTTAGAGTCGGGATGACCCCACACTTAAGCTCAAACATGCACCTCAGCTTCAACTTTGGGTACTCAGACTTCCCCTACTCTACAAAATAAAAACAACACAAAACTCGACACTTAAAAAAAAATAAAAAATAAAAGATATACAGGATCGGTTGCCTCCCAACAAGAGCCTTATTTATAGTCGTGGCACGACTCTGCTACTCTGCTCAGTCTGGGAGCTTTCTCTTCTTGTTTCTCCCATGAAGCCTAGCCTTTTTGCACGCTCTTAACGGGTCTCATTTTTCATCTCTGGCTCTTTTATCAATTATCTTTACACCCTCAGCTTGCAACACCACCTCATCTAGATCACTGTCATTCATATAAGGACTCTGCTCTATCCCCTTCACATCGACCATAGTAATCATGCACAGGTCCTCATAATGCTTTGGGAGTTTAAGTGCCTTGTACACATCAAAAGTGACCTCCTCATCATCAATTCTCATTTTTAACTTCCCTGCCCTCACATTAATAATTGTTCCACCAGTAGCTAAGAATGGTCGACCCAAAATAATGGGCACTTCCTCATCTGCCTCGTAATCAAGAACAATAAAGTCAGCAGGGAGAATAAACTTTCCCACTCGAACTAACACATCCTCAATAATTCCTTCTGTCATAACTAGTGACCTATCTGCTAACTGTAAAGTGATTGTGGTAGGTCTAAGCACCCCCAATCCGAGTTTCTTGAACAAAGAAGAGGGCATCAAATTTATATTAGCCCCTAAATCACACAAGGTTCTACCAACTTCTTATTTTCCAAGAGACAAAGGAATTGTGAAACTCCTAGGATCCTTCAACTTAGGAGGAAATTTACTCTGAACCTTGGCACTTCACTCTTCAGTAAGTGCAATTGTTTCGAACTCTGCATGTCTTCGTTTGTTTTCCACAATATCTTAGAGATACCTTGCATACTTAGGCACTTCTTGCAAAATTTCCACCAAAGGCAAATTCACACTCACTTGGCTCAACATATCTAGGAATCTCTTATACTTAGCATCATCTTTTTGCTTATGCGGTCTTTGTGGAAACGGAGGTGGTGGCCTTGTTTCAATTACTGGCTCGGGCCCTTTACTATATTTATCATTCCCCTCAACTGGCTTGGGAACTAATTCTCCTTCAGGGTGATCTGTATTCTTCTTTTTCTTTGGAACTTCTTCTAGTACTCTTCCATTTCTCAAGGTAATCTCATTGACTTGAGCTTTAGGATTGGGCTCAGTATCACTAGGAAGAGCCCCTACTTGTCTGGTATTTTGGGCACTGGCAAGTTGTCCCATTTGGCGTTCTAAATTTTTCATTGCTACTGCTTGGGCCTGCTGATCAGCCATTAATTTCTGATTGAAAACTAGCTGGTCGGCCATCATTCTCTTCATAATCTCTTCAAGGCTAGCTTGTTGTTCAGCATGAGGTGGTTTGTATTGTTGTTGAGGTGCTTGAGGCCGATATTGATTCTGATTGCCTTGATTTCCACCCCAAGAGAAATTTGGGTGGTTCCTCCAGTTGGGATTGTAAGTGTCCCCATACTGATTTGTTTGGCCTTGATTTGCATTACCCACAAAATATACATACTCTAGATTTGTTGGGCATAGATTGCTCATGTGACCCTCTCCACAGACTTCACAAAATACCTGAATCTGTTTCACTGGTTGCACTAGCTGGGCTTGTTGCTTGTTAATGATCATGGTCATCTGATTGACTTGGTTGGTCAGTGTAGAGATCTGTGCTGACAAGGCTGCGACAACATCTAATTCAAGAACCCCTTGTGATTTTTGTACCGTATTCCTACCCATCTCTCCTTGCCAATCCGGATTGCTTTTGGAGAATTTGTTCAATAATGCAAATATTTCGTCATAGTTCTTCTCCAATACTTGACCTCCAGCTGCAGCATCAACCACAATCTTTGTTTGGGGATGGAGCCCTTCTATGAAAGTGTGAACTAATACTTCATTCGTCTGATTATGATGAAGACAGTCTCTGAGTAGCCCCTTGAACCTTTCCCATGCTGTATATAAAGATTCTCCTGCTTTCTGTTTAAAGGAAACTATCCCACTTCTGATCTTTGCAGTTTTGCCTGAAGGGAAGAACCTTGCCAGAAATTTTCTCGCCAAATCATTCCATGTTGTAATGGAATTAGA
Organism: Nicotiana knightiana; assembly: GCA_005239525.1. Taxonomy (NCBI): domain Eukaryota; kingdom Viridiplantae; phylum Streptophyta; class Magnoliopsida; order Solanales; family Solanaceae; genus Nicotiana; species Nicotiana knightiana. The sequence goes on along the minus strand of ML371841.1, from coordinate 44,708 downwards.
TGGTTCTGCCTTTAGCCATCGCTTCGCTTCGCCCAACAGAGAGAATGGGAAAAACGTGAGCCTCACATAATCTGTCGTGACCCCGTTAGTGATATAAGTATCACTAATCTCCAAGAAGTTCAGAATGTGTTGTTGTGGATCCTCGTGAGGAAGACCCATAAACTGCCTGTTTGCATGAAGTAGCTGGATCATGCTCTGTTTCAGCTCAAAATGCCCAGTGATTCTGGGCTTCACGATGTTGGAGGTAACATTAGCAATACTGGGCATTGCTACCTCCTGAACAACCATGTGTTTTTCCTCTGACATGTTCACAGGAAATTGAACGAGATCCTGAATATTGTATGTATCCCTTGCTTCCCTCAACCTCCTGTGAAATGTTCTCTCAGGTTCGGGGTCAAAGCCATCAAGTCTGTCCTGGCTTCTGACCATATACATTCAATCAAAGTTCCTGAGATTATAGCAACGATCAAGTAACGTTAGACTAGATGAAATAAACAATTATAGTAAAAACTAGAAAGGAATCTATATTCAAGTCCCCGGCAACAGCGCCAAAAACTTGTTGCTCCCAGAAGCACACACAAGTATACATGATCGTACAAGTAATATAATGATAAATCGAGTGTCGAACCCACAGAGACTTGTGTAAACTACTTACTAAATCACTATAATTGTTATTCAATCAAGCCAAAATAAAAATCCAGGAATGTAACTATATTATACTACGATTCTAAGAACTAACTAATTATCAAGTAACGAGTTGATTGTTGTGTATTCAATAGAGACAAATATTCCAGGGTTGTGATCGATTCACCATTCATATTGTGTTCTAATTAACTCTCCCTTTCATATAATTCACTCATGGTTGCTAATTAATCGATAATTGCTCTTATAGACTTCTCCCGAAGCACTACTCGCCTATTCTCAATAGATTAACGCCTATATTCCTATGAAATTAATCTATTGGAACGCACTAAGATTACAATATTTAATTAATAACTGTGACTAGGTATATTCCTATCCTAACAAAAAATCCGCTCCCCTGAAGGGTTGAGATCGCGCTCTCTTCAATTCTTCTCTAATCTATACACGGCTTTCCCAAGAATAATATAGATAGTATATAGAACCTAACTGCTGGCCAGACAATTAATCAATTAAACACAGAATTGAAGAAACAACCATATATTGAGTGAATTAAAATCAAGGTTAAACTAATGTCGAATAACAATATTCATAGCTAAATCACAACCCTAGAACAATGGGTGTTTAGCCACTCATAATATAATCAAACAATTGCATAAGTGTTGAATCAATTGTAAATACTAGAAAAGATGAAGAAAACTAAGAATTCTCCGCTTCCTAATGATCCCGTGTGTGTTTTTCCTCCAAAGTGGCGTCCAACTCCCTCAAAAATAAGCTTAGACTTGCTTTTATACGTGTTGGGTAGGTCTAGGGCCGAAATAACCGTGTCCTGGGAAAAATAGGAGAAAATCCCGTCACTGGTGCCCTGGGTAGCGCCGGGCACCCACCAGGGCGCTACTCCTAATTTAGGTACTTCCCACAGCGCCACAGGTGGTGCTGGGCGCTGCCTGTGGAACCCAATTTTATAATTTTCCCGGTTTCGTCCGTTTTGGCTCTAATTTCACGCGTTTCGCCCTCAATTGATCCCGAATCATTCCTACACATAAAAACACTTCAAATTAATATAAATCATCACATTTAACATCTAAAACTCATGAAACAAAAGTAAAATATGAGGCGATATACATAAAAATATATACACTTTAAGCTAAACATCAAGCAACTAGATTAATAACCACTTTCACATAAGGTTTTATCCAATAATATCTACAACGTGCAGAACCTCAAAATATTCATAATTCATGAGTCCTAATTTGTGAACCCTAAACACTTGACATCTTATGCCTTCATTATAACCAATAACTGCACAAACGACGCACGTGCCAATAGAACCCTTCTCACGTAGATGCAAAATAGACGAGGATGTATAGAAATGATCAATAACATCAGGATCCATTTTCTTGAATCATTAGGGGTGATTAACTACGTGTATGCTTGTGCCAATGTTTTATCACAGTTTAGGTCAACTAATAAGAATAGAAACAATGAATGACACATAAGAAACGATCACCACGAAATGAATACGGTATAGCTCACATACGGTAGGCACACCACTACACAAATAACAACAATAACAATGCCCCCAGGCCATCACAAGTCATCACAATCAATCCCCAACATAGCCCACCTTGCCTCGCCACGTGCGCAATAATAAAGTAAACGCATGTCTTGTCTCGCCACACGTTCATAATAATATTCGCACCTTATCTCGCCACATGCACAATCCACATATATAGCGCGCCTTGTCATGCCACATGTGAAAATATTAATAGTAACAATAGCACGACAGAAATCTTGTGCAACACAATAACGTCCGCACGGAAACCTCGTGCATCACAATAACAACCGCACAACAAAAATCTCGTGCATCACAATAACGACCGCACGGCAAAAACCTCGTGCATCACAATAACAACATCACGACCTCGTGCATCACAACAATAAGTATAACAAAAACAATGACAATAACATAAGAGTACGACAAATAAATCAACTCAGAAATTCCAGAACTCAAAGAAACGGAAGAAACGAACTCACATGGAAAGACACAACAGAAAAAACCGATACCACCTAGCAATAGCTCAACAAGAAAGAGATACTGTGTAGCAATGACCTCCATATAAGTTCAATTCAACAACAAGGGAGTTATCACGAGTCGATAATTTCAAATAAGGATAAACAAAGATATCATGGCAATCGAAGAAGCAACAACTTCAGTTAAGGCACACAAGAGTCAAATCGGTAATAAGAGTGAAACATGAAGCAATTAATTCCAAATAAAATATGTAGAGATGAAACTAGTAAATGGGAAAAATTAACATAATTAAACAACTTCATATCTAATGAACATAAAAATCTATGAGCCCTACAGGGTCAATTTTTTACAAATAAGCCCGCGCAAGTACTCGTCACCTCGCGTACACGGACTTTACATGATACAATTAGCATAAAAGACTAAAATCCAAAGGGTTAATTCCCTCACACAAGGTTAGGCAAGATACTTACCTCAAAGAAGATAGACTGTTGCTCTAAAATGAACTTCTCGAGTGAAATAACCTCTGGACGACTCAAATCTATCCAAAATAACTTCAAAGCATAAATAAAACTCATAAGAAACTAATCGGATAATAAAGATTCAATCTTTATCAAAAACTAAAAATCAATCCAAAGGTCGACCCCCATACCCGCACCTCGAAACCCGAAAAAATTCACAAAATCCGAAAACTCATTCAATTATGAGTCCAACCACACTAATTTCATCCAATTCTGACTCTGAATTGATGTTCAAAACCCAGTTATTCTTTTTACAATTTTTTTGATAGGAACCCCTAATTCTCCAATCAAAATATGGATTAATTAAAAAAATAAACCTCTTTAATAATATTCAAATATAAAAATTATAGTTATATACTCACATTCATGAAAAGACGAGAAGAACGCCGCGAAAATCACCTCAATCGGAGCTCTAGAACTCAAGATATTCTCAAAATACAAAAATAACGCGGTCTAATTTTTTATATACTTAGGAATTTTCGCTTTTGCGACAAAACATCCGCACCTGCGCATTCCCAGCTGTAATTTCCATTTTTTGGATCTATTTTCGCACCTGCAGGGTCACAGATGCAGACCTAACTTCGCATATGCGAAGCACCAACACCAACTCTCTTCTCCGACACTAAAATGAGCATAACTTCCTCATACGATTTCCAAATTCGGCAATTCTATTTGCTATGGCTTCGTAATTATGATACAGATCTAATGTAAATTTTAGCTCATTTGATTAATTGGTGATATTTATGCTTGAAGAAACGAAAACATCAAAAACGAACGCAACACAACCCAAACCTATTCGAAACTCACCCGAGCCCCTTGGGATCACGTCCAAACATACCAATAAGTCCCAAAACATAATGCGAACCTGCTCGAGGCTCGAATCACATCAAACAACATCAAAACTACGAATCACACTATGAATCGAACTCATGAACTTTCAACGTTTCCAACTTCTAAAACTCGCGCCAAAACCTATCAAACCAACCCGGAATGACGTCAAAATTTGCAGGCAAGTCCCAAATAATATAACGGAGTTGTTCCAAATCTCGGAATCATATTCCAACCCCGATATCACAAAAGTCAACTCCTGGTCAAACCTCTCAACCTTCCAAACTTCAACTTTTTCAACTTTCGCTGAAATGCTTCAAATTACCCTACAGACTTCCAAATCCAAATCTGGACGCGCGCCTAAGTCCAAAATCACCATACGAGGTTGTTGGAATCGTCATAACCCCATTCCAGAGTTGTTTACACAAAAATAAATTCCGATCAACTCTTATTGGTTAAGCTTCCAAAACTAGAATCATTCTTCCAAATTGATCCTGAATCATCCGAAATCTGAACTCAACCACGCATGCAATCATAACACATAATACGAAGCTGTTCAAAACCTTATACCGCCAAACCAGACTTTAATTCACAAAACGATCGGTCGGGTCGCCATCCTTCCCCTATTAAACAAATGTTCGTCCCCGAACATACCAAGAATTGTCCCGATGTCATCAAATTACTAAATATATTCATCCAACATACACCCGGGGGTGACCCCACGTCACCCCAATCCACAAAGACCTGACGACACCTTCTCAACTGTAATTTATCCCTTCCACCAATACTAATAAGCCTTAGAGTAAAAAAATTTCACCATCCACTCATCTCCAAAAGACTCGATTCCTACCTCCACACACGGTATCGACCTCAACCAGCTGTAAACAACTTATGCCTACACCCACAAGGTACAACCACCCGTCGTAACATATCACACATATGCCCATAGTAACATCTCTTATCACAATTACTGCTTGAAATTAAAGCCAGCACCGACCATTAGCCTCATATCCATTAGAACCCTGTTTCCACCGTCCACATCACTAACAATGATGCAAGAAACATGAAGACCTCATAACTATTCACCCGAATCAGCAAGTCACATCTAACACCACCGGACACATACCACATAAGCTAAAACTCAAATAAGCACAACACAAAAATGATTGAATACGTACGGAGAAACACATTAGAGAAATATCAATCAAGCCCGACATGAACAACTCTCTATCGGTACCTTCCTACGAATCAATTTATAAGAAAGGATCAAGGTATATGAACAAATCATAAGGATCTCATCCTGATATAACTTCCACCGCGGCACGTAGCCCGGTTCAAACATATCAAATCACATGAAATTGCAAGGGTCTCACCCTCAGCTCTGAATCACAGGTAGAATACACATCATACCAACCGAAACTTTCTACTAATTCAATTCTTCCATTAAAATTACAAAACAGAACTCTCACCTCGGTAGAGCATCTAAATCAGAAATCGTAAATAAATTACTCAGGAATCACATCAAAACTACCGTAATGGACAACAAGAATTCACTCCTAGTCTCGTAACTCTCAATAATGAATGAAAACAAGAGATAGACACGGGCTACCACTACAGAGTCTCCCAACCAGGGTAAACACATAAGCATAATATTAAATCACAAAACTCACCCACATGTGAAGCAAGATAGGAGGACTCACCCCAACAAGCAGAATCGAAACAAAATACAAACGGTGCTCTTCTATAATAAATTGAAAGCATATATGTATGACATCACCTGGCGTAACAACCTCAGACCTACTATATGAAACACATCAATGGGTCGGGCCTCCCCTCTTGGGCTCCCTATAATCGCCTGAATACCCCGCCGTGATATATCTTTCAGAAGTCTGGGACAATCTCTCACCGTGTGACTGGTATCTCCATACTCAAAGCAACCTCTCTATTGACGTGGTTGTGGAAACTGCGTGATACGGGTACTCTGAGACCCATAAGCACTTGAAATATTATGCAAAGTCTGGAGTGCAAAATGAACTGGCTGACCCACAAAACCTCTACCATGACGTACCCTGCCTCCAAAATAAGGACCAACAGATCTCTCAGGTCTATGAGGCCTCTTAGCCTCTCTGTCCTCTCTCTCCTAACCTCGCCTGACCTCTCTTTCCTTGTTTATTAGAGTCTCACGGATCGGTACAAAAACATCTGTACTTACCTTCGGGAGGCTATGAAACTGTTAGGAAAAATTACACTTCTTTGATTCCTTATCGTGCGAAAATTTGTTGACATGAAATTCTAAACTTCTATATTCTATTCTTTCTCACAGATGGTGAGAACCCATACATGCGGATTTGATGACCAGGCACCCGCGCCCCCTGTTAGAGCTGAGGTCGGGGTAGAGGCCGAGGATGTCCACGCGGTGCAATTAGAGCACCCGTGCGAGCTACTATAGAGGAGCCCCCAGTAGATCCAGTTGGAGAGCAGGCACTTGAGGTACCTGCTGCTGCACCAGCTCTCTAGGAGACTCCAACCCAGTTCATGAGCATGCTCATCACCTTAGCTCAGGCTGGATTGATTCCACTTGCTCCTACCACATCTCAGACTGGGGAAGGGGCACAGACTCCCTAGAGCAGCGGGTTTAGGTTGACCAGGCCCTAGAGTTTATACCGATGAAGCCGGTAGCATCTCTTCAGCACGAGGCTAGTGCAACAACTTCTAAGGCGGAGCAGCTCAGACTTGAGAGGTACGAGAAGTACCACCCTCCTACCTTTAGCGGATTAGCGACAGATGATGCCTACGGTTTTCTGGAGGAGTGTCACTGTATTCTCCATACTATGGGCATAGCGAAGTCGAGTGGGGTTTCTTTACCACATTTCAGCTTAGAGAAGCAGCCTATTAGTGGTGGCGTGCTTATGAGTTGAGTAATCCGACTGAGGCAGGTTAACTTACATGGACTCAGTTCTCGGACATGTTTTCAAGAGAGTATGTCCCTTAAAGCCTCAGGGATACATGGCGCACGAAGTTTGAGCAGCTGTACCAAGGTGCTATAACTGTGTCAGAGTATGAAGTTCGCTTAAGTGATTTGGCCCGACATGCACCGGCCTTGGTTACCATAATTCGATAAAGGGTTCATCGGTTTATTGAGGGACTCCACCCCAGTATCCGGATTAGTATGGACAGGGAGCTGGAGATGGATATTTCTTACCAACAGGTTATGAGTATTGCCAGGAGATTTTAGGGTCTGCTCTCTCGGGATAGAGAGGAGAAGGAGGCCAAGAGTTCTCGAGAGTCTAGCACTTACAGTGGTACTCGTGCCCAAGCTGCAGTTCTCCATGGTAGAGGTTATGTGAGTCGCCCTGTTCATTCATCTCTTCCAGCCGCCAGTGGTATTCCATCCCCTTCTAGGCCCCATGTGCCTTATTATACACAGCCAGTGTCTAGTGTGCCTCATATACGGGGTGCTTTGAGCGGCCTGTCTGGTAGACCTGTCCCGAGCCAGTCATAGCAGCCACGCCCTCCGAGAGCTTATTTTGAGTGTGGCGACACTCACCATATGGTGATGGATTTTCCAGACTTAGGAGGGATGCACCTCCACAGACTTCTCAGCCACCGCGTGCTCCAACGGGTTCTCAAGCTATGATTCCAGCACTAGCTACCTCCCTACCTACTCAGCTAGCTCGAGGTGGAGGTCGGAGAGGTTGAGGTCGCCCTAGAGGGGGAGTCCAGGCCAGGTATTATGCTCTTCCAGCTCGTAGAGAGGTAGTTGCTTCCGACTTTATCATTACATGTATTGTTCCGGTCTGTCATAGAGATGTGTCGGTCTTATTTGATCGAGGCTCTATATATTCCTATGTGTCCTCTTATTTTGCCTCGTATTTGGGCGTATCTCAAGATTCCTTGAGTTCCCCTATTTATGTGTCTACTCCCGTGGGAGATTCTCTTGTTGTGGACCGAGTGTATCGGTCGTGTTTGATTGCTCTTAGTGATTTTGAGACTAGAGCCAATTTATTATTTCTCAGTATGATAGACTTTGATGTTATCTTGGGCATGGACTGGCTGTCACCCCATTATGTTATTCTTGATTGTCACGCCAATACCATGACGCTGGCTATGCCAGGGTTACCGCGATTGGAGTGGAGAGGTACCTTAGAGTATACTCCCAGCAGAGTTATTTCATTTCTTATAGCTGAACGAATGGTTGAGAATGGGTGTGAAGCGTATCTAGCTTATGTGAGAGATGTAAGTATTGGTACCCCTACAGTTGAGTTAGTTCCAGTAGTGAGGGACTTTCCAGATGTGTTTCCAATTTATCTTCTGGACATGCCACCCGATAGATATTTATTTTGGATTGATTTATTACCGGGTTCTTAGCCCCTCTCTATTCCTCCATATCATATGGCTCCTCCTAAGTTGAAGAAGTTTAAGGAGCAGTTATATGAGTTGCTTCATTAGGTCTTCATTCGGCCCAGCATGTCACCCTGGGGTGCTCCAGTCTTATTTGTGAAGAAAAAGGATGGTTCCATGGGTATGTGCATCGATTATCGCCAGCTGAACACAGTTACAATGAAGAACATGTATCCATTGCCTCGTATTGATGACTTATTTGATTAGTTACTGGGTGCCAGGGTGTTTTCCAAGATTGACTTGCATTCAGGCTATCATCAGTTGGAGATTCGGGAGCCAAATATCCTGAAGACTGCTTTCAGGACTCGGTATGGTCACTACGAGTTCCTTGTGATGTCCTTTGTGCTGACCAATGCCCCAGCAGCATTTATGCACTTTACGCACAGTGTGTTCCGACCCTATCTTGACTCATTCATAATTTTGTTTATTGACGACATTCTGGTGTACTCCCGGACTCGGGAGGATCATGAGAAGCACCTGAGGACTATGCTTCAGGCCTTGAGAGAAAAGAAGTTATATGCAAAATTTTCAAAGTGTGAGTTTTGGCTAGACTCAGTGGCATTCTTGGGTCATGTAGTATCGAGTGATGGGATAAAGGTGGATCCGAAGAAGGTGGAAGCAATGTAGAGTTGTCCTAGACCATCCTCAGCCATAGAGATCAGGAGTTTTCTTGGTTTGGCGGGGGTATTACCATCGATTTGTTTTAGGTTTCTCATTTATTGAAGCCCCTATGACCAGGATGACCCAGAAGGGTGCTCCGTTTAGATGGACAAAGGAGTGTGAGGAGAGCTGTCAAAAGCTCAAGACAACTTTGACTACAACCCCAATATTGGTATTGCCTACAGTTCAGGGTCTTCCACTGTATATTGTGATGCATCGCGGAATGGTCTCGGTGCAGTGTTGATGCAGGAAAGTAGGGTGATTTCCTACGCGTCCAGATAGCTGAAGGTGCATGAAAAGAACTATCCTATCCACGACCTTGAATTAGCAGCTATTGTTCATGCCTTGAAGATTTGGCGGCTCTATTTGTACGGTGTCCCTTGTGAGATTTCCACCGATCATAAGAGTTTGCAGCATCTGTTCAAGCAAAAGGATCTTAACTTGTGTCAGCTGAGGTGGTTGGAGCTGTTTAAGGACTATGATATCACCATTTTGTACCATCCCAGGAAGGCCAATATGGTGGCCGATGCTTTGAGTCGCCGGGCATATAGTTTGGGGATCTTAGCATATCTACCAACAGCAGAGAGGCCATTGGCGTTAGATGTTCAGGCCTTAGCCAGCCAGGTTGTGAGATTGGATATTTCTGATCCGAGTCAAGTATTGGCTTGTGTGGTCTCCCGGTCTTCTCTTTATGACTCCCCTCTGCTTGTCCTTAAGGACACAGTCCAACACGGTGATGTTAAGGAGGTCACTATTGGGGATGATGGTGCATTGAGGATGCAGGGCAGGCTATGTGTGCACAAGGTAAATGGTTTGCGTGAGTTGATTCTCCAAGAGGCTCATAACTCGCGGAAATCCATTCATCCGGGTGCCGTAAAGATGTACCAGGACTTGAGGCAGTATTACTGGTGGAGGAGGATGAAGAAATACTTAGTGAAGTATGTGGATCGATGTCTAAATTGCCAACAAATGAAATATGAGCATCAGCGGCCCAGTGGGTTGCTTCAGAAGTTAGAGATTCCGGAGTGGAAATGGGCGAGAATCACTATGGATTTCATTGTTGGGATTCCACGGACTTAGTGGAGGTTTGATGCAGTATATGTGATTGTGGATAGGCTGACCAAGTCAGCTCATTTCATTCTTGTGATGACTACCTATTCTTCCAAGCAGCTGGCTCAAATTTATATTCGCGAGATTATCAGGCTTCATGGCATACCGATATCTACCATCTCTGACCGGGGTACGCAGTTTACATCACGGTTTTGGAGGGCCGTACAACATGAGTTGGGTACTCGAGTGGAGCTGAGCACAATATTTCACCCTCATACGGACGGACAATATAAGCGCATTATTCAGATATTAGAGGATATGCTCCGTGCGTGTGTAATGGAGTTTGGAGGTTTGTGGGACCAGTTCTTACCACTTTCAGAGTTTGCCTACAACAACAGTTATCAGTCGAGAATCCAGATGGCACTGAATGAAGCTCTGTATGGTAGACGGTGTCGGTCTCCAATGGGTTGGTTCGAACTGGGTGAGGCTAGATTATTGGGTACAGACTTGGTTCAGGATGCCCTGAATAAGGTGAAGGTGATTCAGGATCTCTTTCGCACAGCCCAGTCCAGACAGAAGAGTTATGCAGACCAAAAGGTTTGCGATGTTGCATTCATGGTTGGAGAGCGGGTCTTGCTCCGGGTTTCACCCATGAAGGGCGTTATGAGGTTCAGAAAGAAGGGAAAGCTGATCCCAAGGTTTATTGGTCCCTTTGAGGTGTTGCGCCGTGTTGGGAGGTTTCTTATGAGCTCTACTTTCCTCCTAGTCTTGTAGGGGTTCATCCAGTATTCTATGTTTCTGTTCTCCGGAAGTATCACGACGATCCGTCTCATGTATTGGATTTTCGCTCTGTCCAAGGATTTATCTTATGTTGAGGAGCCGGTGGTTATTTTGGACAGGCAAGTTTGAAAGCTGAGGTCAAAGAACATCGCTTCTGTGAAGGTTCGGTGGAGGGGTCAGCCAGTCGAGGAGGCGACTTGGGAGACCGAACATTATATGCGCAGCCGTTATCCTCATTTTTCACCGCTTCAGGTATGTATCTATACTCAATCGAGGACGGACTATTGTTTTAAAAGGGGGAGGATGTAACGACCTGGCCGGTCGTTTTGAGTGTATTAACCCCGATCCCCTATTTACTGCTTTCTCCGTATCCGTTTCTGCTGCTATGATTTGCCGGGAGATTTTATTTTGGTTTCAGAGTGTTTTGGGGCACTTAGTCCCTAAAATGGAAGCTTAAGTCTTAGGATTTAGATCGTAGTCAGAACTATAAGAAGACAACTCCAAAATGGAGTTTCGCTGGCTCCCTTAGCTTCTTTTGGTGATTTTAGACTTAGGGGCATGTCTGGATTGTGTTTTGGAGGTCTGTAGCTGATTTAGACTTGAAATGGTGAAAGTCAATTTTTTGGAGATTTTGACCTATAGTGGACTTTTAGATATCGGGGTCATATTCCAATTCTAGTATTTGGAGTAGGTCCATAATGTTGAATATGACTTGTGTGTAAAATTTGAGGTCAATCGGACGTAGTTTGATAGGTTTCGACATAGGTTGTAGAAACTTGAAGTTTTAAGTTCATTAAGTTTGGATTGGAGGGTGATTCGTGTTTTTGTTGTTGTTTGATGTGTTTTTAGGGCCCGACTAAGTTTGTACGGTGTTTTAGGATAGGTAGATATTTTTGGTTAAGGTCCTGGGGGCCTCGGGTTGATTTCAGGTGGTTAACAGATCATTTTTGGACCTGTTGGAATTGCAGAAAATCTGGTGTTTCAGTTGCTGGTTTCCTTCCTCGCATTCGCGAGAGAGGTATCGCGTTCGTGTAAGGCATTTGGGAGGCCAACTGAGTTTGTTCTTCGCATTCGCGATGTGGTTCCCACATTCGTGAAGATGTGGAACATTGATACTACGCGTTCGCGATATGGACACCGCGTTCGCATAGAGGAACAATCAGATGGACAAGGCATTTAGCCTACACGTTCGCAATGAGGGTCCCGCATTCGCGTAGGGTCAGGCAGTGTAAGCTTCCGCGTTCGCGAGTGGCTCTCACATTCGTGAAGGAGGTTTTGGACTGAAGAAATATTTATGCTTCGCGAACGCGAGGCACATTCCGCGTTTGCGAAGAAGGAATTACTTGGGCAGCAGATTATATTTCAAAAATGAGGGTTTGGCCATTTTTGTCAAAACTTGAGTTTGAAAGCTCGGATTTGGACGAGAGTTTGAGAGATTTTCAGAGAGATCGATTGGGTAATGATTCTACACTTGATTTTGGTTATATCACACTAATCTATCATTAATTCCATCTTTTAATTTCGGGTTTGGGTTGAAAATTTGGAAAAAATGGGAAGAAGTTTTTCAACTAAGATTTTAGTTTTGATAGTGATTTTGATATCAGATTTGGATAACTTTGGTATGAGTGAACTCGTGAGTGAATGGATGTTCATATTTTGTGACTTTTACCCGATTCTGAGACGTGGGCCTAGGTCGACGTTTTTGGGATGATTTTCTAATTTCTTGCCTTAGCTTTGATTTCATTAATTAGATTAGTTCCTTATAGTTATATTTATGGTATGTAACTGATTTTGGATGGTCATTCGGAGTCGGATATTCATGAAAAGGAATTGTTATCGATTGATTGAGCTTGGTTCGCGGTAAGTGGTTTGCCTAACATTGTGTGGGGTAAATCCCCTTAGGATTTGGTACTGTTATGATATTTGAGCGTCCTTACGCGAGGTGACGAGTACGTATATGGGATATTTATTGAAAGACCTGATTTTACTGAGTAATAACCTGCTTTTGTCTTATTTGAGTTATACTAGCATGTGTAGTTATCATGTTAGCCTAAAATAGCATGTCAACGTGTCTTAAGTGTTTGTCTTAACTCTGTGCAGCATACTAAGTGGATTCCTGCTTCTTTTCTTGACTTGTGCTTAGTCTAAATTGTAGGTTTTCTTGTTGTAACTGTTATCTCCATTGTTTGAGCTGCGTATTTACTTTGGGACTACGGGACGGTATCCTGGGAGATCCTCCTGCATATTTACTTTGGGACTACGAGACGGTATCCTGGGAGATCCCCACGCACATTTACTTTTGAGACTACAAGGCGGTACCTCGGGAGTTCTCCTTGTAGATTTACTTTTGAAACTACGAGGTGGTACCTCGGGAGCTCTCTCTGCATATTTATTTTAGGACTGCGAGACGGTATCTCGGGAGATCCCCTGTGTGTTGTACTGTTATTTTTGCAGTGTTTCCTTTAGTAAATTCTAGTCTTTTATGATACTGTATATTCTCCTGCCTAATTTATATTTACCAGTGGGCCTGACCTGACCTAGTACTACTCGACCGAGGTTAGGCTTGGCACTTACTGAGTATTATTGTGGTGTACTCATGCTACTCTTCTGCACATGTTTTCGTGTGCAGATCTAGGTACCTCCTACAAGACTCGCTATTATTGCATACTCGCTGCTGCTCCGGAGACTTCAAGGTACATCTGCCAGCATTCGCAGTCCTCAGAGTCCCCTTCTATATTTTTTCTGTTGTTCTTCCTTTACTTCTTCCAGATACTGCTGTATAGAACAATTAGACAAATTTTTAGAAGCTTGTGACTTATGATGTTCCGGGTCTTGGGAAAATTATATGTATATCTCGAGAATTGGGTATTGTATATGCCGAGCGGCATTTATATCAGTTATTTCATTACTTGTTGTTGTTAGTGGTTTAGATTTATGCTCTCATTTTCGTTGTTTTCCGAAAATGTTAGGCTTACGTAGTCGTAGAGACTAGGTTCCGTCGCAACCTCTCACGGAGGGAAGATTGGGTCGTGACACTTCCAAACTTGATACTAACCTTTCCTAATACCATTGATCTCATAAATGAAATTATTAGGAACTGTTTACCTCCAAAATATGAGTAACAATTAAATTTGATTTGTGGTTTTAAAGATACGTGATCTAGTCCAATACCAATTAGTAAGTAAGTAATATAGAGTATAAAGGAGAAAGAATCGAAGAACCAAACCAGTGTTACTTGTGCGATATGGATCTCGAGCTCGATGACCTCAAGGTGGATTAGGGACAATAATGCAAGAACAATAAAGCAAGAGCAATAAAGCTAGAGAATAATTATGAAGAACAATGAACGAGAAAGTAAGATAGTATATTCTTTGCCAATGATTGAATGATCTCTACAAATGATTGGGTCCCTTTTATATAATAGGGGAACCCTAAATAAGGTACATTTCTATTTACAGTAAAGAATCTTATTGGGACAACTGTCTAACCGCCTAATACGAATTCACACAAATCTATTCTGGGATTTACACCATGATCTTGAGGACGTGGCAGGAATCTTGCTCATTTTGTTATAAATTCATAACGACATTATCTCGAGGCCAGTCACATTAGGCTCCAAAATTCCTCGAACACTTGGTTCTTCAAGCCTCGTACTCTGTCGTTGAGCTCCGTCTTGGTCCCTCGAGCTCGAACTCGATCCATTCCGAACTCAGGCTTAAGGTGACCCCTTGAACCGGGTAAATCGGGCATACCCGATCTCGATCATATACAGATAGTCCCCCCGTTTCTTAGAATAAGATGATAAAAAATATTTGAATCTCGAGTTTCCGAAGTCCCTGATAATGAAATCATCCCCATGACGTAAGCGTTAAAGTGACCGAAACGTCCCATCAATCTGCTTCCCCAGAACATTAAATGTTCATCAGTGCTGGTCGGCCACTAGTGCCACCGAACGGTCGCCGACTTTTCTATAAATACCTGGTTGTTTGCCTTGTTTATGATTTTAATTCCATTTGCGCCGCCTCTGATTTCTTCTTCTCTCTATTTTCTCCTCTTCCGCCACCAGTTCTCCGCCTTCTTAACGCTAAAAATCGTTAAATCTCATCTCCTTCCGCCTATCTCGACCAGAATCAATGGCTAAAACTTCTAAAGTTGTTCCTCAACAAGAGAGAACTTCCTCTTCTTACTCCCGTCCGGCTGGTGGTAGGGCACCGTCCCTTCACGAGATCGTTCCTGGTGGTTGCACTTTAAAGAAGGATTTCACCGTCGAATATCCACACGATGTTCCCGGTTGATGTGAGCATGCCTCGAGATATATCTGTTCGATATCAAAGGGCCACATCGAAACTATGAAGAAGGACTGTTGTTGGGGGGAAGAGGTCATGGTACATATCCCCACCCAAGACGAGGAGATTACTACCCACGTGGAAGGGTTTTTAAGTGTGTACACTTACCCCTTCACGTTGAGTCCTCGTGATCAAACAATGATTTATTTATGCAAAAAGTACCAAGTTACCCTTGGCCAGATCCATCCGTCTTTCTGGCGCATTGTGGTAATGCTTCGATACTTCACCAGCAAGGCCGAGGGGTTCGAGCTTACCCTTAGCCATCTTATTCACTTGTACCAGCCTCAACTTTTTCGAGGATTGGTTAAGCTACAACGTCGATCGACCAAATCTTTCTTCGCCAGTAATGATGAGGATAGAGATAGAGGCTGGATGAGCTGGTTCATCTGAGTAAGGACCATCAATGTCATTCCCGAAGAGAAAATGCCGTTCCTCGAGATGTGGAACTTCAACCGTAAGCGGAGCCCATTTCTTTAGCAAATTTTTACACTTTTACTATACTTCGACTAAGATTTTTTCCTATATTTTCAGCGGTCCCTTGGATTCCCCCAGCGATCCTCAATCTCGAGGATTGGGTCTGAAAGCTAGCCGCCACCGCATTGTATGATAAACGCAAGTGGCGTGACCTGTCGAAGGGAAAGTAGGAAGCAAACACCATGGTAAGATCACTGATATTTTCTTCCTTATCGGGGGATGCTTCATTTCTGACACTTAGCTTCTATTAATGCAGGCATTGGATATTTCTCTGAGATGAGGCCAGCCCCTCCTGGGGAAAAAACCAAATCTCCGACCCCGAAACCGAAGAAGGACAATAAAGGGAAAAGGCCTTCGAAGCCCGAAGATCCTCAAGTCCAAGCGGGGCCTGCTCGGAGGCGCAAGGCTAATGTCATCCCGGAGGATATAGATTTGGTGCACCAGTTAATGGAGGAGGACGACGACGAGGGCGAGGTTTCGTCTTTAATGACTCGAACAAGGAAATCGGTCGAAGCTGCCAAGCCCTCCAAGATAGAGGTTACACTTCGAGGCGAGGAGACCTAGAAAGACAAAGCTCCTGAATCGCCCGAGGTGGTAATTTTTCCGCAGTCCCCAACGAGTACTACAAAAAAAAGCTCCAAGATACCCACGACCGAACAGAGCGCCTCAGGTGACCTGCCCGGGGCCATGACAATCGGTCCTTCTTCAATATTACCGGCCTACTCCGAAGAGGTCATAAGGGATGCTCAGGACCTAAAAACGCCCGATATAGGCGGTGTCCCTAGTAAGGATGATCCTTTCCAGGGTTGTTTCACTAGGGTCGATGAGTCCCAATGTCTCTTCTCTAAGGTAAACCCCATCTCTTGACGTTGCAACTCTTTCAATGTTGCAATTTTCCTTACTTTGACTAATCTGTCCTTTTCTTTGTAGGATTTTATCAAGTTCAAGGCCGAGCTGAGCCAATGTGAGGCTGATCTGCACAAGTCGTTGGGCGAAGAGAAAGCCCTAAGACTCCTTTGCGATAAAAAGGAGGAAGAGTTGAGAAACCTTCGGTCGGAATTGGCCAAGGCTCGTGAATATGAGGATGAACTGGAGAAGCAGGTAACCATTGTTTTGAAAAAATACGGGCTTCCTCTTCCGTCTTTGGAGGCTAACACTTCAATGTCTCAGCTGCAGCAAAAAATGGAAATGCTGGAGTGGCTTCGAGGTGAGGTCAACCAGGTCAATGTCGAGTGTAATAAATGGAAAGAGAAGATGGACATCCTGGCTGCGGCGAAAGAGACTGCACTGGTGAGAGTATCTCCCATTGAGATCCAGCTTTGGAACGCCCAAGAGAGCAGTTCGATCCAGGCTGGCAGAATTGTCGAGCTCGAGGCAGTCTTGCAAAGGCCGAGGCTGAAGTTGCAGAAGCCCGGGCCGAAGCCAAGAAGATACATATCACGAATGACAATGGTCGCTGTGTATTTGAAGGATACCGCAGCTGCTCAAATGGAGCTGAGAGAAATTGCTGCTCGGGAAAGGCAAAGTAATGACTACGTCCGATGCCTTTCTCGGAGGGAAACTCTCGAGGAGATCCATTCCAGGGGATTCGATCTCTTCGAAGAGATAAAACAGGCTAAAGAAGATGAAGCTGATGCCAAATTCGTTCTCACCTCAGATGATGATGACGATGTTGAAGGGGACCAATTTCGATCCGTAGGCGAATAGGAGATCGAAGGAGAGGCTACTCCGGGGGAAGAGGCTGGCCCCGAGGGAGAGACAGATTCGAGAGAAGATACTGGGCCTGGGGGGATGCCCCCTGGTATAGAAAGGAACTTTTTTCTATATTTTTGTGCTCTTTTTTTTAACTCCTTTGTAACACCCTTTGTATATATAAAAAGAAGGAGTTTCCTTGATTGTTTTCTTAGTCTTTGATTTTATGCAAAGTTTGCTTCGTTTTTGTTGTATGCAGAATTGACTTTTGATGTTATATATTTCAATAATTGGGTAAGCATCGGCTCAAATTCGGGGTAAGATAAACCCTTAGGTTTATTGATAGAATGCTTCTCAAGGTTTTATCCTCGAGTTAAGCTTTAAGTCGGTTTGACGCGAAGTCAGGGTGATGGGACTCTTGAGTCCGAGCTGAGTGAGAGTGAGGTCTCGAACTCCATATGCTTCGGCCCTTATGTTCTTTAATATCGGCCCTTAGGCTCTTTTAGGTCGGCCCTTAGGCTCTTTTAGGTCAGCCCTTAGGCTCTTTTAGGTCGGGCCAATTTGGCCTCTAAAGCGGCTATAATTTTTCCCTCTTTTTGGCTAAAAGACTTAGTGAAAATTGTGGTATGCCTTAGCATGTGTTTTTTGTACCCGTTGGGTTTTTTGAAGGTTCGATCGATTGAAACCTCGTTTGCAATTTGTTGTGTAACAATAACTGATTACCACTTGAGTTATTTTCGAAGGCTGATGTTATCGAATCCTTTACATTATTCGAGGGATGGTTTTATTGAAGCCCTTTATCATTTACTTTTGCCGTAGGTAGCCTGATTTAACCTATTTTTCAAAGTGTTTGAAGGCCTTTAATTTTATGGCGGAAGTCGGATGTCTTCAAGCCGCATTATTTCGGCCGTAGCCTTTTCATGTGACCGTATTCTTTCATGGACGTAGCCTTTAATGTGGCCGTAGCCATTGGGTATGCCTCTTGGACTTGTTTCCCGATGATCTTTCAAATTTGTTCAAAAGGTTAATCCCCGAGTATGATGGCCTTGGCCTTTATACCGAGGGGATGCCTCTCAGAGGTCTTATGAGTCTGAGTATTTGATGATTCGATGTGTTGACTGTCGATGAAAGTCCTCGAGTATTCGGGATGTATTTGCATTCTGGCCCTCAAGCCGTTTCTCGTAGGATTATAAGTGTGAAACTCATATAATAGTAGACTTCTTTGAAACACAAAGTGTTTTGATATAGCAAGAATGCTTCTTTGAATAATTGATACGCGTACATGTTTTGCCTTCGGGGCTCGACTATTCTATATGGACACGGTTCATTTGACCATTTGGCCTATTATAAAATTCTCCTACCGAGGCCCTCTTTGGCGTGAATTATTTTCTTTGAACGTACAACCTCCGAGGTTGATGCCCCCCAGTATTTGAGGTTGATTGAAAAGAAGACTTGAATACTTGTTAAATTTTCCTTAGTTAGCATATAAGTGTTGCCTCGTTAAAAACCTTGCCGGAAAAACCCATTTGGGATAAAACCCGATCTAAGAGAAAAAGTGTGCAACGCATGCTTTAAAACTCAAGGTCTTCGAGTTGAAGGGTTCTTCGATGTCTCTAATCGAATGCCTGCAAGGAGTTAGTCTTAAATATAAATTAAAAAAGGGGAGGAGGTCATACCTTAACAATAATATCGCTTGAGTAGTGATATGTTCCAATTGTTTGGTAGTTGCTGGCCTTCCATTGTGCTAAGTTTGTAGGATCCCTTCCCTACGACTCCGATGACTCGGTACGGTCCTTCCCAATTGGGGCCTAGTTTCCCTTCGTTTAGGATTTAGAACTAAGTCCCTGACTCCGAAATGGCGAAGACTCGCCCTTCTGTTGTAATACCTCTCGATCCTTTGCTTTTGTGCGGCCATTCGAACTAGTGAGACTTCACGTTTTTCATCTAGTAGCTCAAGACAAGTGTTCATAGCCTCGTGGTTCGAATCCTCGGTAGTATGCTGAAACCTAACGCTAGGTTCCCCGACCTCGACCAGAATCAACTCTTCGGACCCATACACCAATGAAAATGGGGTTTCCCCCGTGCTTGATTTCGATGTTGTTCGATATGCCCATAGCACCTCGGGCAATACTTCTCTCCATTTCCCTTTAGCATAATTCAACTTCTTCTTCAAGTTTTGAATGATAGTTTTGTTTGTGGATTCGGTCTGGCCATTGCGCTTGAGTGATAAGGCGTTGATAGAATCCTTTTGATTTTATGGTCTTCGAAGAATTTTATCACTTTGCTGCCGATGAACTGCTTCCCATTGTCACATACTATTTCGGCGGTTATCCCGAACCGACACACGATGTGGTCCAATATGAAGTCAATGAGGTCTTTTTCTCTTATTTTCTCGAAGGCCTGTGCTTCTACCCATTTTGAAAAGTAGTCAGTCATAAACAAAATGAATTTAGCTTTACCTGGCCCCGTTGGTAGGGGCCGACGATGTCCATCCTCCATTTCATGAACGACCATGGGGATATGACCGAATGAAGTTGTTCATCGGGCTGATGGATCATCGGTGCGAACCTTTGGCATTTATCACACCTTTGAATGAACTCCTTAGTATCCTTTTCTATGCTATCCCAGTAATATCCAGCTCTAATTACCTTAGGAACCAAAGAGTCGGTGCCAGAGTGGTTCCCACAAGTGCCTTTGTGGATTTCTTATAAATACATAATCGGTGTCTCCCGGTCCTAAGCATACTTCCAGTGGTCCATCGATGGTTCTTCTGTATAATGCTCCATTTTCGTCGAGCGATAATAAAGATGCTTTGGCTCGTAAGGCTCTCGACTCCTTTGGGTACGAGGGGAGCTTTATGTGCTTCAAGTATTTGACGTATTTGTTTCTCCAATCCCATGTCAAACTTGTTGAATTAATTTCCGCATGGCCTTCTTCGACCACGGACCTCGACAATTGGACAACAGTCCCGGGGACAATGTCATCTTCTTCGACTGACGACCCCAAATTTGCAAGTGCATCGGCCTCACTATTCTGTTCTCAAGGTATATGGTCCAATGTCCATTCTTTGAAGCGGTGCAATGTTACTTGAAGTTTGTCTAAGTACCTTTGCATTCTATTTTTGCGAACTTCGAAACTTCCGTTTACTTGGTTTACAGCCAAAAGAGAGTCACATTTAGCCTCAATGACCTCTGCTCCCAGGCCCTTGGCTAGTTCGAGACCTGCAATCATGGCCTCATACAACCTCATTGTTAGTCAATTTAAAAGTTTTGATAGATTGTCTAATGATATTACCCGTAGGAGATTTTAAAACAATACCGAGTTCGGACCCTTTCACATTCGAGGCGTCGTCTGTGAAGAGGGTCCATACCCCCGAGGATGTACCTATTTTTAGTAGGAGTTCCTTTTCTACTTCGGGTACGAGGGAAGGTGTAAAATCAGCCACGAAGTCCACCAAAATATGAGACTTGATGGCCGTTCGGGTTGATATTCGATATCGTACCCTCCAAGTTCGATGGCCCATTTGGCCAATCGGCCCGACAGCTCGGGCTTATGCAAGACATTTCGAAGTGGGTATGTAGTCAGTTCACATATAGGGTGACACTGAAAATATGGTTTCAATTTCCTAGATGCAGTTATTGGTGCAAGTGCTAACTTATCTAAATGCGGGTACCTGGTTTCAGCCTCTCCTAGGGTCCAACTTACATAGTAAATAGGAAATTGTGTACCTTGTTCTTCTTGAACCAGCACTTCACTTACCGCTACCTCGGACACGGCTAAGTACAAGTAGAGTTTTTCATCCTCCTTCGGAGTGTGAATCAAGGGTGGGCTTGATAGGTGCCGTTTTAACTCTTCTAAGGCTCGTTGACAATCCGGGGTCCATGCGAAATCATTCTTCTTCTTGAGTAGGGAAAAGAAATGATGGCTCCGATGATCTCGAGATAAATCGGCCTAGCGCAACTATTCGTCCGGTTAGCCATTGTACGACTTTCACATTGTTCACGATGGTGATTTCTTGGATAGCTTTGATTTTGTCAGGGTTGATCTTGATCCCCCTGTTTGACACCATGAAACCTAAGAACTTGCCCGAGCCAACTCCAAAAGCACATTTCTGGGGGTTGAGTTTCATGTTGTATTTTCTTAAGATCTCGAACGTTGCCTGCAAATGAGTCAGATGGTCCTCTGCGCGCAGGGACTTAACTAGAATTTCATCAATATAAACTTCCATAGATTTGCCTATCTGATCTTCGAACATTTTATTAACTAAGCGTTGGTATGTAACCCCTGCATTTTTTAGTCCGAAGGGCATTACATTGTAGCAATATGTTCCATACTTCGTGATAAACAAAGTCTTTTCCTGGTCCTCCGGGTTCATTCGAATTTGATTGTACCCGGAATAGGCATCGAGAAAAGTAAGGAACTCGTGGCCGGTCGTAGCGTCGATCAAACGATCGATGTTAGGCAACGGAAAAGAATCTTTAGGGAATGCCTTGTTCAAATTTTTGTAGTCTACACACATTCTAAGTTTGTTTTTCTTTTTAGGGACTACTACTACATTAGCTAGCCATTCGGGGTATTTTATTTCCCTAATGGACCCTATCTTGAGAAGTTTGGTTACCTCGTCTTTTATGAATGCATGCTTTACTTTGGGCTGGGCCTTCTCTTGTACTTCACCGATTTAAATCTGGGGTCGACACTCAGTCGATGGGTGGTTATCTCCGCGAGATCCCTGTCATATCTAAGTGGGACCAAGCAAAGCAATTAATGTTATCGATAAGGAATTGAATGAGTTTTTTCCTGAGTTCGGGGGTTAGCCCCGTTCCCAGGTATACCTTTCGTTCTGGCAAATGCTCGATCAATATCACCTGCTCCAGTTCTTCGACCGTGGACTTCATCGCATCTGACTCTTCGGGGGCGACGAAAGCTCGAGGGGTAAGGAAGTGCTCTTCTTCACCTTCGACCACCTGTTCCTCGGGTTCTACCGAGGATATAAACTGTGATTGCTATTTTGCTACCTGTTTGTCTTTGATGCTCGGTTTTTCCGATGTAGAGGGGGTCGATACTAGTGTTAAGTCGTGGACTACAAACATATCTTTTGTTGCGTGTTGCTCTCCATATACCGTCTTTGCGCTATCTTTTGTTGGGAACTTCATCATTTGATGAAGGGATGATGGCACTGCCCTCATGTTGTGGATCCACGCCTTCCAAGCAAAGCATTAGACCTCATGTCACCTTCGATGACATGAAACTCTGTGTCTTGTATGGTTCCTGCCACGTTCACTGGGAGGATGATTTTCCCCTTTGTTGTTTCACTTGCCATGTTGAATCCATTCAAGACTCGAGATGCTGGTATGATTTGGTCAAGCAGCCCGAGCTGCTCCACGACCCTCGATATGATTATATTCGCCGAGCTACCCGGATCCACAAGAACACGTTTAATTTGAACTTTAATTAAGAGAATAGATATTACCAGTGCATCATTATGCGGCTGAGATAATCCCTCGGTGTCTTCCTCATTGAATGTAAGGGTGTCCTCGGGAATATAGTCCCGAGTCCGCTTCTCCCTTGTGATTAACACTTTGGTGCGTTTGAATACGGGTCCTTGTGGGACGTCGACTCCGCCGATGATCATATGAATAACATGTTGAGGTTCCTCTGGTTCATTTTTCCTATTGGAGTTTCTTTCTCTGAAATGGTTCCTGGCCCTGTCGCTGAGAAATTCCCGAAGATGCCGCTCATTAAATAATTGGGCTACCTCCTCTCTCAGTTGCCTGCAATCCTCGGTCCTGTACCCATGTGTCCCGTGATATTTACACATCAAGTTGGGATTCCTCTGAGAAGGGTCGGTTTATATGGGTTTAGGCCGTCTGGTATCCCTAATTTTTCCAATGGCTGATAGGTAGGAATTTCTCGAACGAACCGCACCCTGAGGCATCGACTCTAAAATTGTATTCTGATAATTGAGGAGCCTCCACCGGTCCTGAGTGCCTATCAAACCCGGTCTTACTAATGAGTCCCCGAGAATTCTTTCCTCGATCTACTCTTCGATTATTTCGAGGTGCGTTGCGCCTCGAACTGTTCCTTCGCTCTTCGATGTATGGATGATACCTCTCCTTGTTCGGTCTTGGTTCCCTGTCTGCACCTCTCGAATCTTTTGTTGCTAACCTGTTTGGATAAATTGAGCCTGAGGGGGCTCCCAATTGATCATCTTCGACCCTGATCCTCGACTGATATCTATTGTGCACATCCGCCCAAGTCACGGCGGGGTACTCGATCAAGTTTTATTTTAACTGCCTCGATGCTATCGAGCTTCACTCATTTAGACCTTGAGTGAAATCTTGCACAACCCAGTCATCAGATACTGGTGGTAACTCCATTCGTTCCATTTGGAACTGAGATACAAATTCCCTTAACATCTTGTTGTCCCTTTGTTTAATTTTGAATACGTCCGACTTTCTTGTAGCAGCCTTTATAACACCAGCATGTGCCGTTACAAACGAATTCGCCAACATGGCGAACAAATCGATGGAGTTTGGGGGCAGGTTATGGTACCAAATCATGGCCCCTTTGGACAAAGTTTCCCCAAACTTTTTCAATAGAACAGACTCGATCTCGTCGTCCTTTAAATCGTTTCCCTTTATACCACAAGTATATGTGGTGATGTGCTCGTTGGCATCGGTGGTCCCGTTGTATTTGGGTATGTTCGGCATGCGAAACTTCTTCGAAATAGGCTTCGGGGCCGCACTTGGGGGGAAAGGTTTTTGCACAAACTTTTTAAAATCCAGTCCTTTCAAAACCGGAGGGGCTCCCAGTATTTGGTCGACCCTCTAATTATACGTTTACACCTTTTAATCATTGTCCTCGATCCTTTTGTCTCCCGATTCGATCCTTTTTGTGAGTTGTTCGAGCATTCTCATGATTGTGAGGTCATCTCCTGATCCATTATTGCTCGACCTCTCCGGGACTGGTTCAGCATGATGAGTAGTTTCTGGCTCCTCCACGCTCGGAGACTTTTGCTGACTTTGCAACTGAGCGATAGCAATATTTTGCGCTTGTAACATTTAGAAAATCACTTGGAGGCTGACTTCTCCATGTCCTCGATCCTGTGTTCTTTGGCCACCGGGTTGAACCTCTCCGCGTACGCTTCCTCCTATGTCAGTGCACAAATCGACGTTTAGAGAAATGTGTGAACCAAGATCGACTGGGTTAGGAACTGGTGCTACCCCAGGGTTAAGCGGTGGTACACGGGCCCTCGAAGATGTTGCATTATCATTTTCCCCATGGAATCCGAGGCCGTTATTACCATGCACTGGTGTGTTCGCTGAGTTCCACATGTTTCAACCTGAAATCAAAGAATCTTTGACAAGAAAAAGTGTGA
Organism: Nicotiana knightiana; assembly: GCA_005239525.1. Lineage (NCBI taxonomy): Eukaryota > Viridiplantae > Streptophyta > Magnoliopsida > Solanales > Solanaceae > Nicotiana > Nicotiana knightiana. The sequence goes on along the minus strand of ML371841.1, from coordinate 19,907 downwards.
AGAATAACGTGTGTTATCAGAAAATTAGTACTAAAATAATCACTATTATATTTAACCCCACACTGGGTGCCAAACTATTTACCTCCAAAATACGAGTAACAATTAAATTCGATTTGCGATTTTAAAGATACGTGATCTAGTCCAATACCAATTAGTAAGTAAGTAATATAAAGTATAAAGGAGAAAGAATCGAAGAACCAAACCATTGTTACTTGTGCGATATGGATCTCAAGCTCGATGACCTCGAAGTGGATTAGAGATAATAAAGCAAGAACAGTAAAATAAGAGCAATAAAGCTAGAGAATAATTCTGAAGAACGGTGAACGAGAAACTAAGATAGTATATTCTTTGCCAACGATTGAATGATCTCTACAAATGATTGGTGTCTCCTTTATATAATAGAGGAACCCTAAATAAGGTACATTTCTGTTTACAGTAAAGAATCTTATTGGAACAACTGTCTAACCACCTAGTACAATTTCGTACAAATTTATTCCGGAATTTACGGCGTGATCTTGGGGACGTGGCAGGAGTCTTGCTCATTCTGTTACAAATTCATAACGATATTATCTCGAGGCCAGTCACATTAGGCTCCTACATTCCTCGAACACTTGGTTCTTCGAGCCTCGTACTCTATCGTTGAGCTCGGTCTTGGTCCCTCGAGCTCGAACTCGATCCATTCCGAACTCAGGCTTAAAGCAACCTCTCCATCCCGATCTCGACCGTATACAGGAACTTAAGAGAGTTATAGTTACATTATACGTTTTTCTTGTTTTAAATTAAAGATTCCCTAATAAGTAAGTTAGGGTTGGCGACGTATTCACAATTTTATTAGAACACCTTAGTTTACTGATCAATACTAGAATAACTGAAAACCAGCAATAATTTAAGAGTTGCAAATTTTCTTCATTTTGGAAGTAAGTGGCTAAAGTTGAAATGGTGGGAGAATATCGAAAGCGGGTGTCTTTTTTCCCCTTAGTAATGTATGAAGTTATGACACCTCCTTTTAAACTAAGAAGCATTTTAAGTGGGTAAACCATTAATATAATTAAAAGAAAGATCGAGGAAAGGAAATGGTGGGAGAATAATTCAAAGTCAAAAAGTCTTGTTTATCCTTTTTAATTCTACTTTAAAAAACAACCACAATTGTGTCTCAATCGCAAGTTAATTGGTGTCCCTATATAAATTATCAATATCATTGTTTGTTTTAATTAGTCCAATTTCATTCCCAAAAACCCACATTTTAACGTATACATTAGCTTGAGGATCTATAATGGAAATAATGAATTCAAACCTATGTTTATATATAAGCTTTTCCAAATGCAAACATATAATTGTGTGTGGTTCTATGTTGTGTATTTATGGTGCATGCTGCATTTATGACCTTGTTTTGTTTTCACCAGAAAATGAATAAATTAATTATGACTCCTGTTTTCCTCGAGGTGGTTTTTAATTTCATTTTTGCTACTCCCATCGGTGCATTATTATTATTATTTTTGGATTGTTTTCACACATATTAAGGAATTCACTTTTTAGCGTTAATTAACAATAAAATTAATTATATTAACCTTAGTTTGTTCATTGAAAATACAACAAATACTCTTAGACTCTTTACTCCAAGGGTAACTTAGAAAAAAAGAAATTAATTCCTTCTGAAAAAATCAAATATTATGTACCGCTAAAAAAAGGCGAAAAATCAATTAAAATGTACCGGAGGAAGTATTTTTCTTAACCTTGTCGTCAAAAGATTAGATTCTCTAATCTTGGGAACTATCACTGGAATTGTTTATTTTTTAAGATTTCGATAAATTTTTTCTTTGTATCAGTCCCTTACTTTAATCGTATTATCATTTAATTGATTCTACGCAATTTTTTTAACAATTTGTACTGGACATAATTACACTACTTGTAATTAAACTGCAAAAACAACCCGTTTCCTTCAGATAGACCAAATCTTGACATGTGAAGTTAATGACATATTTTAAGAAATCTTAGGTAATGTCTGAACTTACACTTGTTTTCTTAAGAAACCAGGTAACGTTAATTAGTGGAATGGCAATGCTTATATACGTTTGTCAAATCTATCTTGCTCTTGTTGGGTTAAGGAGGCCCATTTAGAGCCTTGAAAACATCAAAAAGTTGCTTGAACAATGAAATAGAGAAGTGAAATAAGAACCAATTGAAGTAACAGAAGACCACTTGTGGATATGGTGGGTTGGATGGGATCTCCGATTAATCCAACCTTAATTAGAGATTTCGAAAATGAAAAAATTTCTGATAGAGATCGGTTCCCTTAAAAAGACCCGCGACACAAATCTGAATCAGTCGGGCCAGTTGGTACCCGAATGGTTAAACCAAAAAAAATGTAGTAACAGCAGACCAGAAATTCCGGTTTTAGCTATAATAATTTGAGAGCTCTGAACGCATGTTAAGTAATAAATAAACATTCCAAGACATTGAATGCTAACGCCTGATCCTGTGCTTGAAATAAATAAATTGAGTGCTAAGTACTAACGCTTGAAATAAATCTTATATTTATTTTTACAAGTTTTGAATAGAGGAACAGTGGGTAACTTTCTGTTTAACACCGTCTGTGTTAATTGTTCACATTTCACGCTGGGAGATGAAAACATGGACAGTAGAGTAAGAGGCCAACCATAATATTCGTGGGCCTACTCATTCACTGTCATCATATGTTTTTGCTCTTTCATATGACTTGCATCAATTGTTGATATAGCTGTAGTTTTTGACTTTTATTTTCTTTTATCTTTTTCTTTTTTTAAGATTTTTTTTTGCAACCCAAGGTAATTCTTAGGTTGTATGATTTACCTTTCCACAATTGAATAAGTAATAATTTTTTATTATCCAGCCAAATGTGAAATCATCACCAATTACCCAACTATTTCCCGGGCTCAAACGAGCGACAAATATTTATCAAGAAGTTTTGAAGTACTTTTTTCATAGTTAGATGTCTATTTTTATTCACGAGCTATCTTTGTATTAATTGCACTAACTAGTTTGTGGAATAAACAAGAATGGGCAATCAAGAGATGAGACAATTCTCTAATATGCACTTTAAGCTTTTGCAGTCTTATTACATAAAACGTAAATCATCATAAATTTCCCTAATCGGGTGGGCATGAAAAAAGGTAAACACTAATCAGAAAAAACTAATGTAGTTGCATGAAAAAAAAAAACACCAAATTATACTTAATAAAAAATGAGAGGAAAAAACATTGTGCAACCAATTTCCTTTTGTCATGTGACTGATGAAAAGAACATTTGTATTATTTTTAGTTAATTTTTCACACTAATATCAAGTTCAGTAGATGATGTTTCAACTGTGGGTATTCTTATCAGGGTGACTACTAGAGGATGCTTCTTCTATTTTTGGCACTGCTGATGAATTTTCATTAGCTTCCTCAGTGTGCCCATTTGAGCATTCTTCAATTATAGGCATTGCTGATGCATTGTCACTGGGCTTCAACAATGGCACCCTACTCACAGATATTGATTTGGACAAGCTGATAGAATCACCTATATTGGGCTTGGGCTCCACAATCTCATCTGTTTTGTACTTGTACCAAGAGGCCCAAAACAGGTAGTTCAGAAAGTTGAGCCCACTAAGTATAGCCAAGAACCAATAGAAGAGGTGCAAATTATTCTGATCTAAGTCTAAACCCACCAACCATCCTTTCTTGCTTGGTGCTCTTTTTTTTGTCACTGAATTGATAATTTCTACAAGTACACTACTCAAGAAGTAACCCAAAGAAATTGAAATCCATGTAAATGAAGTGGATAGGGACCTCATTCCAGCAGGTGCTTCTTTGTAGAAAAATTCAAGTAAGCCCACTAAAGTAAACATGTCAGCTATTCCAAAAATAGCATATTGAAATCCTAGCCAAGCTAGATGAATAGGCTTCAATGGATTTTGCAAAGAATGGTGCTTTCTCTTGATCTCAACTAAGGCAGCAACGGCCATGGACACAATCGATAGGACTAGCCCGACACCAACACGTTGGAGTTGAGTGATCCCCGAGGGATGTTTAGTGATTTTTCGAGCAAAGGGGACGAAGAACATGTCATAAATTGGGATGAGAATACACATGAAGATTAATGGGATGGCGGGCACTGAGGGTGCTGGTACCTCAAACTTTCTTATGAAACGGTTCATTCGATAGCCTTGTGCGACTGAGAATGTTTGGAGTTGGGCCATACATGTGTTCATTATAATTGTACTAGCGATGATAGGCAACATTCTTGTTAACACTTTCACTTCTTCAACTTGAGTCACAGTACAAACTTTCCAGGGAGTGGCCTCAACTGTTTTAGGATGGATTGCAGCTTTGTCTAAGAACCTGTTTCACAAAATATCAACAATTACTATACGTACTCATTTGGGGTGGGGGGGTGTCTAGGGAATAACCAATGACTTTTAGAACTATCAACTTATAATTAGAATGTTAACGAAATAACACGAAAAAGTTGATCAACAGTCGCAAAGAAAGAAGAAACGAAGAAAAAAACGAATACATAATTGGGAGATCTAGTGTAGTGTGTGAAATTTTTTGGCAAACTTTCTTATGGAGCTATGACGCTCTTTTGTTTCTTTATAGAAAAAATTAATTAATTTTTAGAATGGACCTAATTAAAAACATTATGCAGTGGGTTCCCTTTCTCATGTTCCTCCTAAACCAAGTTGGGTTTTCCTTATTCCGTACTAATATTAGTATATATACATCACCTGAATTGTTTAGTATGTGCAAGTTTTTGCTGTGATGAGTCTGATGATTCTTTCTCATTAATCTCATACAGCTCGTCACTGTTTTCAGGTATTTGCAGATTTCGGTTTTTGATTGCCACAACGATAACCTGAAAAAATCAAAATTTTGTTTCACAAAGTGCTGAATATTTCTTTCTTCTGTATTTCTTTTTACCCATCTACAGCAATAACTCAATTTCAATTAATCTCAACAAAATTATCACACTATCCAGTGCACAATCGATACAAGTACATGATTCAACGATTCCAATTAGACATACAAAATGTTTACGTAGCAACATCTCCATCATAGTTCATGTTTATAGGAGAACAAGAAACTACGTACTTGGTAAATTACCTAAGGAAGTGTACTATATATTACTCATCCTCAATATATTGATCGTATTGTATACTTTTATCAGAGGATATTAATGAAGCCTATTGCTGGTGAGTTCAATTGAACCTTACTTTTTTCAATGGAACATAGATGTGTGAACCATCAATAGGCTTACGTCCTCTGATTTTTATGATTTAAGTTCAAACACATTTTGAAATTATGTTTACTTCAAATTGGCATATAACACAAAGCAAAACAAGAAGAGATTAAACCTGGAAAATTCTAGTAAGAGGGCTTCCAGCAGGACGTTGAAGGCGCAAGAAAGGCTTTCCAAATGCAAAGAAGATAAAACCAAGTGAAGTACCAACCAAACTGATGAGAAAACCTTTCCACCAAGCTTTAGTTGTGCTAACATAGACTACAAACGTAACTCCAAAAGCCCCACCAATCACAGAACTAAGCAATACCAAATTGAAGTATCTTCCAAGAGCCTTAGCCTCTTTTGGATCCTTTTGATCAAATTGGTCAGCACCCAATGCTGGCAATGCTCCCCTAACCCCACCACTCCCCAATGCAAAGCAGCCAAGTGATGCATAAAAGAACACAGCTTTCCATCCTGATATGCAATTTGGCACCACACATTCTGGTTGCAGACTCTTATAATGTGCTTGAATTGTTATCAATGCAAATGCCTACAATCATCATCATCATCATCATATATAAAGTATTGTCAGATTTTAAAGATCTTGTGTGCAATTTGGTAGGACGAAAGGCATTTTAAAAATATGTTTTCTAGAAAGAAAAAAATTCGAAAAATATTTTCTGGTGCATGGTTGGCTCGTAAAAATTATCTTCTGAAAAATTATATTTTAAGATTAATATTAAGATTGACAATAAATTCTAACTGTTGATTGGAGCAAGTGATAGAGCGTAAAAGTTAGGTAATTGTAAGGAATCTAACTTTCATTAAAAGTGAGCAGGAAAATCATTGTCTCCCTTTTGATAATATTTTCGAACCACCAAACACCGAAAAATTCTAATTAGTATATATAATTTTTCATCAAATATCAATTGATTTATCGACTTATAACCTACTCAAATGCATCGTTGAATATTAAAAACAAAATGTCTCGACCTATATCTATATCTATCTATACATATACATATATATATATATCTATCTATACATATACATATATATATATATATATATATATATATCTATCTATACATAGATATATGTGTGTATATATATATATATAAAACATGCTTCGTTGTACTGCTTTAACTACATATATAGCATGTTAGAGTATATTTTAGTGTATTCATCCCTTGTATTACAAAAGTGTTAACGAATTACATTTATATTGTTTATATAGTAAATATAAAAGTGATTTTTAATTTTGACCAATGTTGACCTGAAAAGAGACCAACTTTGGTCTCTAGTTATCAAAAATTAAAAATTAGCGACCAAAGTTGGTCGCTAAATTTAAATAAAATTTATTTATATTTTATAAAATATTTTAAATAATAATATAATTATTAAACGTTATAACTGGCTCCCAAATTAGCGACCAAAGTTGGTCGCTACTTGCTTCCCCTTTCATAACCGACCAACTTTGGTCGCCAATTTTAAATAATATTTATTTATATTTTATAAATTTTTTTAAATAATAATATAATTATTAAAACGTTATAACTGGGTCCCGCCTTAGCGACCAAAGTTGGTCGCTAATTTCAATATTTCTTTGACCAAGCAAGTCTGATCAGCCCGGTCAACATGTTGACCACTTTATCGATCAAAAAGCGACCAACTTTGGTCGGTAAATTATTTAATAATTTTCTCCAAATTAGCGATCAAATTTGGTCGCTCTTTTTGACTCGTTTTACCTGATTTTCTAGTAGTGAAATCATAACGTTTCATTGGAAAAGATTTTCTTGGAAAGATACTCCCCTCATACCAAACATAACATAACATATTGGTTAGTTTCTTTTTTCAGGTGAATAACTTTATTGTCTTATTATAAAATGTAGATATAGATGTTAAAATTTTTACTTACTAGAATTTCGAAGGGTCCAAAAATTAGGACAGTGTGGTATCTGTTGATGTAAGTATCAGAAATGAAGCCACCAAGAATGGAGAGCAAGAAGGTTGAGCCCATCAAGTTAGTGAGAGTATTAGCTGAGCCAGTGAGGTCAAAGCCCATCACAAAACTGAAGTATAATCCAAAACTCACCATGATTGCAATAAACCCCATGTTTTCTAATCCAAACAAACCTATAAAAAAAATTGGCCAATCAAAAACCAGGTACATGATTAACAAGTTCTTATAATATAAATAATAATTAGAAAAGTATAATTGTTACCATAGATGAAGGTGGTAGCTCTAAATCCACCTTTTCCTTTAGTTTTGCTTGAAATCACAGAATCATAATCTGCGGTTTTACCCTCCTCCTACAAAAGAAATTTATAGAAACAATAACATAAGCATTAATTCAGTGTGATTCTTTTTCTTTTACAGAAAAGGGAAAGCGAGCACGTACCATGGCTGCAGAGACGAGAGAGGATGGACAGTATCTTTTTAGGAGGTTGGTTTTGATAGATGAGGATTTATATTATAGTTATAATGCGAAGAATATAAAGTAGGAAAAGGCTTAGAGTGGGAACGTTGCATGTAACGTTCATGGCATAAAATTTATCGCTTTCTTGTTGTGAGAGGACGTCATTATCATTCTCTTTCTCCTTGGTTCGCCTTCAATGTTACCTTCATGATTAAGGTGTGCGTGGCTGGCATCTAAGTTGGGGCTTACTTCACTTTGACAAATGACAATGCCCATTAATACATTAAACTATATATTTGTCTTGTGGGCACACTTCGCTAAAGTATCTATTATTTTATTAACTTTATATTAACTCTCTCATTTCAGCCAAGCAATCCTTGTTTTCTCAGTTGTAATGTATCTTCATATTTCTTTGTTCATTTTTTGGGTGTGATTTTGTGGGTTGGGCTATTGCTTCCAAAATTTGGCGCTACTATGCTAGAGTTGGCTGGAGAAATGATAAGCTTAATGCGTATAAATAGCCAGCTCTTAAGGGCTATGCACATCTCATGTTCCATTTATTTAATCTAAAAACATGTCCTTTTGAAAAACATATATATATCAATATAATTCTTACAATCAAACACCACTATAAGCTGTTGGGAATTTTCAAAATGAAAGTTGTTTTATTTTTTCTTATCTTTTGGGAGAGGATAGTAGCATCGCAGACTTAAAATAAGTAAAAGTGTCTCTTCCCTGACTGCTTAAACTTTTATTCTAAGTGATTTAAACAATTTAATAAGGTAAAAGCAAATACTACAAATTTTGAGTTCGACTATAACGATATATTTTTCTTTTGTTTTGTTTTCTTGGGTTGTAACATATTAAAGCTTTATGGAGGCTTCTCACGAAATATAACATGGGCGGGGTTCATTTCCATTTTGAAAATTGATGCTTACAAGTTGGAAAATATTGCAGGAATGAATTAGGTAACAGCCATTTATTCACTGGCTTACCTTTACTTGATTGTCTTATATAGTCTTGTGGGCACATATACTAAAGTAGTTACAACATATCCTTTCTCCCTACTCTACATGCCTTGTCTAGTCTAAGAAACCAAAATTAGGTAATGCAGACATTCATGGGGCCTCTCAAAAAAACCCAAAGAAGATAACTGAAAAGCAATTTTTGGCTAGATACAGTCAATTTCAAGTGGACTTTTCGGCAGAATCAAATAAATAAAGAAAATAGAGGGCTCCTAGCTCCATCCTGTCATACCCCTTTTGGCCATCCCCTCAAAATATATTATTTGATAGTCGTGGGTTAAAGAGTTTTTCTAATTAAAGTAATAAATTTGAATTCCTTGTCAACAGAAGGTTTGACTTTATTTAGTACTGCTCCGCGAAAATAGCAGATCGGATAAGAAATTATGTTGACCGGAAAGAAGATGTGAGGCATTCCCCCAAGTCCCATGGTTCTAGCACGGTCGCTTTTATTAACTAAAACTTGGCGTAAATTATTTGTTGGATATATTTGGGTTATCTACCTTGAATTGCTTTGTGTGTTGCTACTTGATAAAGAACTTAATTTTATTATCTCTGGCCTCGGAGTGTATAAGCACACACGGTCTTTATTTGATTATGTGCATTTAAACAAAGAACGAGTATGAACACATGGTCAAATACGATTAACTAGAAAACACGAATTATTCTAGAGTCAAGGAGCGGTGATGCACACATGACCATTTCTTATTAATTAACATGAACCAAGGATCGTGTATGTGTCACACCCCGAATTCTCACCGTCGGGACCGTGATGATGCCTAACGTTTCACTTGCTAGGCAAACCAACATTAGAGATTCAAAACACAATAATCTTAAAACTTACAGCTAATTACTACAATTTAACACATGATGAATTAATAAGGAAACGGAAATTCATAACAATACTGTATATCTCTACCCATGATCTGGAGTCACAACTCACAGACTACTATGATTTATCTACAAATATTTGGCCGAATGAAAAATACAACTGTTTATGAGTTGAAGAAACAGTAAAATAAGCAAGTAAGAAGGGACTCCAAGGACTGCGGACATCGGCAGTTCTACCTTGGGTCTCCTGTGTAGAAATCAACTGCAAATCTCAGAATCAGCTCGTACTGATACCTGAATCTGCACAGAAAGTGCAGAGTGCAGTATCAGTACAACCGAACCCATGTACTGGTAAGTGTCGAGTCTAACTTCGGCGAAGTAGTGATGAGGCTAGGACAAGACACCCACAAACAACATGTACAGTATAATCATACATGTAGCAATAACAACAATAGCAGAAATAAGACAGGAAATATTAGGAGGGGACATGCCGAGGGGTTCACAATATAAGAGGTCAGAAACAGTAATATAACTGGATAAATCAAAATGCTCTAAACAGATAAGACAAGTAAGAACGGTAAAAGAAACTGCACGGCATCACCCTTCGTGCTTTAACTCTCGACCTCACTATATGCAACAATAGAACAGTAAAAGAAACTGCACGACATCACCCTTCGTGCTTTTACTCTCAACCTCACCATATGAAATAATGAAAATGGCATGACATCACCCTTCGTGCTTTACACTCTTCCTCACCATATGAAATAATGCAATGGCACGACGTCACCCTTCGTGCTTTACACTCTTCCTCACCATATGAAATAATGCAATGGTTAGACATCACTCTTTGTGCTTTACACTCTTCCTCACCAATCAAAAATCAATAATAACAGATAAATATAAATATCAAGGAAGGTCTGTATTTCATCAATACTTATTACCACAATATAAATCTCAACCTTGAGCCAATATTCAGAAATTACCAAATCTCGGTGAAACCGGATAAAAGTTGCCCAACATCACAAATGCAATGCTAAGCATGAACAATATGATTAAAGACTACAACAATTGCATGAATTGGACTCACTCGCATGCTATGACTCGAAAACAACACATAGGTGATCGTCACCTCACCTTTACATTGCACTCAACAACCAAACACGTAGAAAATAAGTAACTAATACCTAATCCCTCAAGCCAAAGTTAAACACGATACTTACCTCGATCTGCAGGCCACTCACTGCTCAAGTACCACTTTTCCTCTAGAATTCACCTCCAACCCAATCGTATCTAGTCATAATTAGCTTAATAACATCAATTTTTGCTAAAGAAATTAATCTCAATACACAATTATAGTTTTACCAAATTTTCCCCCAAAAGTCAAAAACCGACCCCAGGCCCGCTTGGTCAAAACACAAGGTTCGGAAAAAAACCCGTGTACCCATTCAACCCCGAGCCCGAATATGTAATTAGTTCCGGAATCCGACCTCAAATCGAGGTCTAGATCCCCAAATTTGTAAAATTCCCAATTCTCCCAGAATCCCTAATTTCTACCTTTAAAGAACAAGATTTAAGACTAGGAATTCAATGAATGATAATGAAAATTGAAGAAAACGAGTTAAGAAGTGCAAACCTATGATTTGGAATTGAAATCCCTCTTCAAAAATCGCTCTAGGTCGAGTTCTAGTGATGAAAAATGAAATTTGGGAAGAAGTCCCGTTTTGTTCTGTTTTAAGAATCACTGGACAGGTCTTCATCGCGTTCGCGAGAGACCTGTCGTGATCATGATGCACAACAGCCAGAAAGGCCTCCGCGTTCGTGAAGAGTCGCACGCGTTCGCGTAGGTCTGACCCCCTGAACTTCGCGTTCGCGAGCCTAGGCCCGCGTTCGCGTAGAACAACTCAAAGAATTCCCAGCCCTCCTCCAATACATTACGCATTTGCATCTAGCCGGTCGCGTCCGCATAGAGCAAACCCCTCAATGCTCCGTGTTCGCGACCCAAGCCTCGAGTTTGCATAGAGGAAATCCACCCCCAGCCCAGCTTACACTTTACGATAACGAGAGAGGCTTCACGACCGCGAAGCACAAAGCATGCACCAGAAACAACAATACACTAGATTTTTCTAAGTGAAAACCATCCCGTGGCCTATCCGAAACTCAAACATACACACAAGTATAAAAACATCATATAGACTTAATCGTGCGATCAAATCTCCAAAATAACACCTAGAACTACGAATTTAGCACCAAAACCTATGGATTTCTCAAGAGCACTTTAAAAATTTCTATTTTCTCAACCAAAGGTCCGAATCACGTCAAATCAGTTCCGTTTCTCACCAAATTTCACAGATAAGGTATAAATATCATAACGGACATGTACCGGGCTATATAACTAAAATACGGACCCAATACCAACAAGATAGGGATTGTCAAAATACGGGACCAGGTCCGTTTACTTAAAACGTTGACCGAAGTCAACTAAAAATTATTTTTAAGGACAAAAATTATTATTTCTTCAATTTTTCCACATAAAAGCTTTCCAGAAACACGTTCGGATTGTGAACGCAAATCAATTGAGGGTAAAAATGAGATTTTTAAGGCTAACGAGCGCAAAAATTGAGTTTTAAAACATAAGATGACTTTTTAGGTCATCACAATCTCCACCTCTAAAACAATCGTTCGTCCTCGAATGGACATAGAAAAGTACCTGAACTGACAAATAACTGGGGATATCTACTCCGCATGTATGACTCAGACTCCCAAATAGCTGCCTCAATAGGCTGACCTCTCCACTGCACTCGAACTGAAGGATAACTCTTCGACCTCAACTGACGAACTTGCCGGTCCAGAATAGCTACCGGCTCCTCCTCATAAGTCAAATCCTTATCCAACTGGACAAATCTGAAATCTAACACGGGACGGGTCACCATGATACTTCCGGAGCATGGACACATGGAATACTGGATGAACTGATGATAACCCTGGAGGCAATGCAAGCCTATAAGCCACATCTCCCACTCTATCGAGAATCTCAAAAGTCCCGATGTACCTAGGGCTCAACTTACCCTTCTTTACAAACCTCATGACACCCTTCATGGGTGATACCCATAGCAACACTCTCTCCCCGACCATGAATACCACATCACGAACTCTACGGTCGACATAACTCTTTTGCCTGGATTGAGTTGTACGAAGTCGATTCTGTAATCTTGACCTTGTCCAAGGCCTCCTGTACTAAATCTGTACCCAATAACCGAGCCTCTCCCTGCTTAAACCACCCAACTGGCGACCTGCACCGTCTATCATATAATGCCTCATAGGGAGCCATTTGAATGCTCGACTGGTAGCTGTTGTTGTAGGAAAACTCTGCAAGGGGCAAGAAATGACCCCACGATCCTCCAAAATCTATAACACAAGCGCGGAGCATATCCTCTGAATAGTACGCTAGGACTGCCCCATCCATCTGAGGGTGAAATGCTATGCTCAACTCAATCCGCGTACCCAACTCACGTTGTACTATCTTCTAAAAGTGCAAGGTAAACTGCGTACCTCGATAAGAATTGATAGATACGGGCACATCGTGAAGACGAACGATCTCCTGAATGTAAATATCTGCCAGCCGCTCCGAAGAATAATTGACTGCCACAAGAATGAAGTATGTTGACTTAGTCAGCCTATCCACAATGACCCAAACAACATCGAACTTCCTCTGAGTCCGTGGGAGTCCAACAACAAAGTCCATAATGATATGCTCCCACTTCCACTCAGGAATCTCCATATGCTGAAGCAGACCACCGAGTCTCTGGTGCTTATAATTCACTTTCTGACAATTCAAGCACCAAGCTACATAAGCAACTATATCCTTTTTCATCCTCCTCCACCAGTAATGCTGCCGCAGGTCCTGGTACATCTTTGTGGCGCCCGGGTGGATAGAATACTGAGAACTCTGAGCCTCCTCAAGGATCAACACACGAAGACCATCAACATTAGGCACACACACGACCCTGCATCCTCAGAACTCCGGCCTCTCCAATGGTAACCTGCTTGGCACCACTGTACCGAACTGTGTCCCTAAGGACCAACAAGTGAGGATCATCATATTGCAGATCTCTAATACGCTCAAATAAGGAAGATCGAGCGTCTGTGCAAGCTAGAACACAGCTGGCTCTAAAATATCCAACCTCATGAAATGGTTGGCCAAAGTCTAAACATCTTAAGCTAGCGGCCTCTCACTGACTGGAATGAACGCAAGACTGCCCATACTCACTGCCTTCCTACTCAATGCGTCGGCCACCACATTGGCCTTTCCTGAATGATACAATATGGTGATATTGTGAAAGCACCAGGATCTTCTAATTTCAGAGACATTGAGTGAACAATTGCACTCACTTGATGTGTCATCTTTATGGTCTCACAATTCATCGACCTTTTCTTTGTCACCAAATCTTTCATGAACTTTGCATAGCCGGGCATTTGTTCCAAGGCCTCAACCAATGGCACATTAATGGGTGAGCTCTTCATGTCAATAAAATTCATGGATTGGTTCTCATCATTTTTTTTGGCAAGACTTTGAGGGTATGGAGGAGGAGGCCTTAGCATTGGTGCCTTAGCCTTTGGAACTACCGGTTCCGGTATGTCAACAATGTGTTCCCTAGACGGGTTCACTTCTTCCTGAGTCTCCTCCACATTTTCATCAATATCAATTCTCACTTCGTCATTAGATTGAACCACATTATTTGGAATCTCATCTTCTTGAATCACTTCATCACCATCCACAATTCTTCTTTGACTTGAGGTGGTTGCATCCCCACCTTTTCCACTCCTTGTGGTTACAGCCATGGCCTGTTCTGTGTTTTTCTCTCCTTTCGGGTTCACCACCATGTCACTAGGTAGTGCCCACTTAGGACGTGTGTTTAAGCTTGCGAGAATTTGCCCGAATTAAACCTCTAAATTGCGGATTGAAGTGTTGTGAGAGGCTAGTTGAGCATCGGAGTCGGCATTTTTCTCCATCATTTGTTTGAACATATTTTCAATTCTCCCCATCTCATTATTTGAAGAGATAGACCCATGAGATGGATAAGGAGGTGGGTTTCTTGGTTGTTGATACATCGGGGGCCTTTAAAAGCCCGACCCCCGATTCCCTTGGTTATTATTCCAACCTCCTTGGTTGTTGCCTCCTCAATATTCTTGATTGTTGCAAATCCAATTTCTTTGGTTGTTTTGATTGTTCCAATTGCCTTGATTGTTTTTATTGTTCCAATTACCTTGATTGTTTTTAACACCACTCCAATTGCCTTGGTGGTTTGAGTTCCAATTCCCTTGATTACTTTGAGATCGCCATTGCTGTTGATTCAGGCCTTGAGAGTTGTTTCTTTTCCCTTGGTAGTTATTCACATATTGCACTTCCACCTCTTGTTCATTGTATGATTCATCTTGGTCAAACCCACTATTATCTTGCACATATTGTTCTACACGGTTTTGCACTTGTTGACCCTTTTGCCTTCGCTTGTTCACCATCATATTTACACCTTCAATTGCATTTACTTGCTTAGGACCTTGCACTTGTTGAAGTTGAGCTTTGTCTAATTGATTCATCATGGTGGTCAACTCGGCAATTGCTTGCCCATGATCATGCAATTCTTTATGTAGGTGAATCACATTTGGATCACCTTGAGGGAAATTTTCTCTACTTTTCCATGCCGATGAAATATCCACAATTTTATCTAAGATCTCACAAGCTTCGGCATATGGTTTTGTCATGAAATTCCCACCGGCAAGTTGGTTGACCACGCATTGATTGTTAGTGTTGACCCCCCTATAGAAAGTTTGTTGAATGATAGCTTCAGTCATGTCATTGGCCGAACACTCTTTCACCATAGTATGGTACCTCTCCCAAATCTCGTGTAAAGTCTCATTGGTTTCTTGCTTGAATTCTAGAATCTCATCTGCAAGAGTAGCCATATGTCCGGGAGAAAAGAACTTGGCAATGAATTTATTTGCCAATTCATCCCATGTACGGATATACTGGTTTGGAAATCTTTCTAACCAATCCAAGGCTTTCCCCCATAGAGAGAAGGGAAATAGCCTCAACCTTAGAGAATCCTCGGACACATTGGTTTGTTTACTACCCAGCAAGTGTCCACAAACCCCTTCAAGTGTTTGTATGCATTTTTACTCGGAGCCCCGGTGAAAAATCCCCATTGCTCTAGCAAGTGAACATAAAATTAGTGATTTGGAAGTTGCTCGCCCTAACGCGGGACTATGGCACTTGCATATCCTTCGTTTGGCAACACCCGATTTGGAACTGCTCTTGGTGGAGGTGAGGGAGGGACGTGAATATTGTGATGAGGCGGTCAGCCCTGTCTATTTGCTTGAGGTTCAAGAGGGACCTCATCAACTTGGTCATCATCCACATCCTCCCCCAAAGGCAAGTTTCCGAGAGGATCATTATTGAGATCCATTTTTGTACCTACAATTGTTTCACAAGAAACATTAGTAACCCAGAAGGAAAGGAAGACAAGTCACACACAAAACCAAATAAATAGCTAAATCAATTTTTAGCTCCCTGGCAACGGTGCCAAAAATTTATGTCGCCCAAATTCACACCACTTATTGGGATTGTAAAGCGGTCGATGCAATTATAATTACCCAACTCGGAGTCGAGATCGGTTCCTCAGGGAGCTTATATGGGATTAGGTATATACTCGGACTAAGCGTATAACGTGTCTAAAATGCACTTCCACATACTTTGTTGTTTTAGTCTATTTGTAGATTTATTTCTACTGTTTGTAAATATAAAGCTGGAGAACGATATTTTTGGTGTTATTGTTATTCAAGTTTATAAAAGATCTAGGGCTGTGACTTCCACCTAGGTGTTTGCCTAACGGGTTGTGGGCTTTAGAGCAGGTTTCTTTGGTCGGGGTGTAATATAGCAATCAACATGCAATTACCCACTCGATACCTCTCGGTAATAGAGTGGCTTTGCCTAATTTGGCTTTCTCAAGCCCAAATGGTTAATTCACAAAACAATTGTTGATAGATGCTCAAGTCGGGTTTTACTATCTCTAGATTCAACCCTTTAATTGAGACTATCAATTTCTTAAGTTCATCCCAATTTCTTGTTAGCCAAGTTTTCCTAGACTTGGTCTCTCTTTCTAAAGTAGAGACTAAGTCAATTAGGCATTAATCAGTGTTTGCAACCATTAATTCTTAGGCTAAGGAAGAATTAGGCTAAATATTACACACTCAACCTTAAACAAGCCCTAAATCATACACCCATTAGGTACCCACACTAGGGTTGGGTCACAACCCTAGTTAGAAATTTAGCTACTCATAGATAAAAATGAAGAAATTAAAGAAGAAAAGATTATTAAACTCATATTAGATGATAAAGGGATGAAAATCCAATGTAAAATATGTAGACATGTAATTTTTGACCCTCCCCGAGATTTTACACATTTTAGCGTTTCAATATTTAGTTTAGGCATAATATCACTATTTCAACTAGTTTTGACTCTTTTAATTTATTTTATCACAATAATAAAAATTACAAAAATATTTTCACTTTGTTTTCAAGAATATCAGTATCTTTGGTAGTAATATTATTTGAATTTTGCGATGATTTTAATCTAACCCCATTTTTATTTTTTTAGTATGATATTTGAAAAATACCAAAAATATTTTTGTTTTAACAGTTAGTTTTATTTTAATAGTTATTCCTACTTAAGTAGGATTAATTAATATATGTGGGAAGTATTTTTATTCTTGTTCAATAAGAAAGAATAAAATTTGGGCTAAAACAATCCATTTTTGAAGCCCATTTTCGGTTGAGCCCTTAGCCCATACCCCCACTTCCCTAAAAAGAGACCTAATTCCACTAACCCTAGGAGGCTTCTTCTTCACTCTCGCCCATCCCCACCAGGAGCAGCTCCAGCCGTCCTACCTCCTCTCCAAGCCTCTGCCGCCGCCTCGCCGTACCTCCCACCATCCGCACCCCTTCATCTTTTACCTCTCACCAGCCGCACACACTCCTAAGAATCAACCACCAATAACGCATACACACATAGATAGAGGGAGTGAGAGAGCCGTTGAACTTCACTCTCCTACTTCAACCATAACTTCACTATTTCTTTTCACCTTTAACATCTCATATTCTTCAATAAATATAAACACTCTCAATACTCTGCAGAGAATACCAAAAAAAATATTTAGTTCCCTTTGTCTAGTTTCATTATTGGTTTCCCTTTTGTAAACCAAAAATTGGAATCGTAGCTACTGGAGTAAAGGTTATGGTCCATCAGTTTTGAGTCGATCCAGTCGATGTTGGTTGTTGTTTTTATATTTTTAGTGAACAACTCGATTTTATTTCAAGCTTCGGGTTGATGTTTTAGTTGATCGAGTATTCCGGTCTAAGCGGAGAGGGTCAATTTGACGCCGGCGCGAGGTTCTGTTCGAGGTTCCGTCACATTCGTGTCCCTGTTGGCATCTTTGGTCGCTGCTCAATTTTTCGGCCAAATTCTTGTTTTCTTTTCAGAGTTCCATTAATCAGAGAGAAATTCGCTCACTAAGGTCCATTTCTTATACCTATATCATTATGTTAGTTGATGAATTTTGTTAATTCTTTATGGATCTTCTATCCTTTGTTTAATTAATTTAGTTTGCATGATCAGTTCATTATCTTGAGTTCATGATAAACCTAGATGAATGCTTCAGGTCATTAGAAGGATAACTGATGAAAAATGGATAATATTCATCGTTGAAGGATTCAGTGGGTATTGGGGTAATAATTCTGAATTAACTGAAATTAACCAAGTTAATTGAAAGACAAAGAAAAATTGATGGTCTCATGCTACTGTCTCACAGACTCTTGCTCGTCCTCGAGCAATATCCTTTAACACGTACATATTTCATTATCAAGGAGTATTTTACATTTTTAATCACACACCTTACCTCTTAACTATGATCGATACCGGCAATCAAGCATGAACATACAAAATTTCACATTCTTTCCCTTCTTTAAACATGCCCAAGTATAACCATTTAATCAATCATACCAACAACCTAATCGCAACCACCCAACCTCAAGAGTCGACTTGCAACCACTAAGCCCTCTCAATTCACGCACCTACCCAACAAGAAAGTTTACAA
>ML371839.1:187692-244071 GCA_005239525.1 Nicotiana knightiana | reverse complement strand
ATCTGACCCAAAAAACGACAGCTTTACAGTACAGACCCCCCCCCTCTTCGAAGTCATCTTCCTCGCATCCTCCACCCAAACGACAAGTGTACGACATCGTGACTTGTTTCAAAAATAATTTCATAAATATCAAAAGCGGTTTATGTACATATCTTATAAGCTAAAAATACCCCTTTTTAGATAAAACTTATAAAACTTAGAGAGTAATCAAATATTGCTTCAAATAAGCATTTTAAACCGTCATGACTATATAATCTACGCACGGGTGTGGCAACTCATGTCCCCGACTCTAACTCCAAAGAATAATAAAAATCACACGTTGTAAATTGCGGGTGCATTTCATGTAGCGTGGTTACGATGTGTCCCAAAACGAACAAGTGCTCGCCATCGTGACTTATTCCAAGATAAATCCATAAATATTAAAAGCGGCTAAAAATTAAAAAGGCTAAATTCACAATAGTTTAAAATATGTAAATAATCAGATAATTTAGGCCATGTATTAATAGTTAAGCGACCGTGATAGAACCACGGAACTCGGGAATGCCTAACACCTTCTCCCGGGTTAACAAAATTTCTTACTCGGATTTCTGGTCGCAGACAATTAAAACAGAGTCAAAATTTCCTCCGTTTGGGATTTTAAAATAAAACGGTGTCCTGGAGAATCGTCAAAAATCCGGGTGGCGACTCTGAAAAATAATAATAAATTCCAAATCTAAATAATGTCACTTAAAGTGGAAAAATTCCCTTGTTACCCTCACGGGGGTGGAAAAAGGAGGTGTGACAGCTCTGGCGACTCTGCTGGAGAAAAGAACCCAGAGTCTCTGGTTCAGGATTCAAAGAATTCGAGCTTAGAATAACTGTTATATTTGGCTTTATTATCTGATTTTGCATGTTTGAACCTATTGTGCTAAATGCCGCTTTTACCGCTTTGATATTATCTGAACTGTATATAAATTGTGCCGAAACCCTCTTCTCTCTGAGTCTTCTAAATCATCTGGGAAGTGTGCACTTCGTGTGACTTCTTTTCTGTTAGAGTCATATCCAAATTTTAGAACGAGGTACGGACAAGTTGCAAAGCCGGTGAAGCTTCTGTATTCCCGGTACGCTGCCCCGACCTCGGCTCGAGCTGTCCGCTCGGGTAAGCCTGGTCTAGAACAACACCCCAGGATTTAAACTTAATATAACATAGCCTCATGCCGGATCCCTAGTAGGAATGCTTATTTGCATCATGTGCATTTGACTTAGGGGACTCAACACAGGGGTTGGGTCCGTCTAGGACAGGTGTACCCGAAATGAAAGACTATCCTGATGCATCTTACCTGCTACGTATGCATTTATTTGTTTCGGCTTGTGTGTTGACCGGCTAAAAATAAAAACAAACAGAAAAAAACCAAGAGTGCGAGGTAGTTATTCGAAATATGAAACTCTGTCTATAAATAAGAAAGAAAATAATTGAATGTTCTCAAAAGTCATGTTTCCCTAGTTCCGTCAGAATAGGCAAACCTCATCGGTTCCGTCCCCCATTTTTTTAAAAATTCAAAAATATGTTTCTTTAATTCCTTTTTAGGAGTCTTTCTTTTAGAAAATTCCGGGAAAAAAATAAAAAACTAAGAAAATTTTTCTACCTTTTTTTGTAAGAAGTCTTTTTCCCAAAAATTCAAAAACAAAAATAAAAAATCCAAAGAAATATTTTCCTTTCTTATTTAAAAGTATTTCTTTAAAAAATTTCGAAAAAACAAAGAGATAAAATCAAAAATTCAAAAATATTTTCATTCTTCTTTCAAAAATCGAAAAGAAAAATTCAAGCTTCAAAAATATTTTATTTTTCTTTAGAAGTATTTCTTTCATAAATTCAAAGTAAAAGTCCAAAACTATTTCTTTTCTTCTTTAGAAATTTTTCTTTCGAAATTCCGAAAAGAAATATATATTTTCTTTCTTCTTTAGAAGTCTTTCTTTTCAAAAATTCTCAAAAAAAAAAAAAAAAAAAAAAAAAAAAAAAAAACAAACAAATCTAAATCAAAAAATATTTTCTTTCTTCTTTTTAAGTCTTTGTTTAAAAAAAAATATAAATTCAAAATCACAAAAAAAAAAGAGTTGGTTTATGTCCTTTATTCCCAATCTTCCCGAACTACACAAGATCTGATTCATGCGGCGTCATGATACGTAGACAACCCACATCAGGTTCGATCAAATGATTTTAAAAAGAAAAAAAAGTGAAAAAAAAAACAATGATAATAAGGACCGACTGAGTCCATTCTAACGTGTCTTTTGTTTTGAATTGTGAAGAAAGTTTGAGGTGGTCGGTTTGTGGTAAGCTGACAATGCAAAATCCAAGGGAAAAATGACAACTGACACCGAAGCTGTTATGAGTGCTCAGGAGACTCAGGGTCAGAAGGTTCAACACGAGTCTACTGTGGTTGAGGAAAATAGAGTACTGAAACAGAAAATGACTGAAATGTGTCAAGCATGGGCCAATGGCCAAGGACCACCTTTCTCTGTTCAGGGTTTCCCAGAATTCACACCCATCTCGACAACTACCGTTCCAGTCTCATTGTCTGATCAATCCTATCCACATGGGTTCAATCTTTATCCTAGCTGTACGACCACAGCTGGAACTCCAGTTGCATGCTCTCAAAGTTTTCCATTGACAACCAATCAAACAACCACTGTTGTTATGCCTGTCTTCACTGTCCCACAGCCGACAGTGGTGCAGAGGAAACCTCATGAGTCACAATTTGCTACCCAGAAAGAACAATACCACTCTCTTGAGTACCACTCGTACTTATTTGATCTTCCTGCAAAGATTGAGAAGCCTTCCCGAAAGATGGCACATGCTGAAATGACCCAAAGACTGAAAAGCTTAGAACAATAGTTGAAAAACATGCAAGGGTTGGCAGGTCAGAAGAGTATTGCCTTCAAGGTTCTATGTATGTTCCCTAATGTCCGCTTGCCACCTGGTTTCAAGATCCCCAAATTTGAAAAGTATGATGGACATGGAGATCCCATAGCCCACCTGAAAAGGTATTGCAATCAGCTAAGAGGTGCGGGAGGAAAGGAAGAATTACTGATGGCTTATTTTGGGGAAAGCCTTACGGGGGTGGCCTCTGAATGGTTTACTGATCAAGACACATCTCGATGGTATGTCTGGATGACATGGCTCAGACCTTTGTCAAGCAGTTCCAATACAACATCGACATTGCCCAGGACCGCAATTCCCTTTCAAACCTGAAGAAGAAACCAACTGAAAGTTTCAGGGAATATGCCATTAAATGGAGAGAGCAATCATCTAGAGTTAAGTCACCCATGGATGACCACGAGCTAATCATTGTCTTCCTTCAGGATCAAGAGCCAGATTACTTTCAAAACATGATGTCCGCAGTTGGCAAATCCTCCTTAGAAGCAATCAAAATGGGAGAAATGGTAGAGAATGGCCTTAAGAGAGGCAGAATTTTAAGTCAAGCAGCTCTCAAAGCCGCAACTCAGGCTGTCCAGATTGAATCTGATAATCTTAGCGACATGAATGAGAAAGATGAAGAAATCATGATGGCATCAGGGTTGAGAAGAGGTCCTAGGAGAACACCTCGAAGGTATGACCAGCCTCGTCTGTTTTCCGATGATTCCTATGAGCACTACTATCCACCTCAAAACCTCCAATACTCTCTTGCTCCACCTGAGTATGTTGTTCAGTCACCAAGACACCCCAGAAAGCGAGCATCGGAAAATCTCCACCGGCCTCCACAGAATTTCCAAATGCCCTATAACCCACATCCAAGCAAGGGGTATAGAGGAGTACAAAGGTTGAAAGATAATTTTACACCAATAGGAGAGTCATATGTAAGCTTGTTTGAGAAATTAAAGCATTATGACATGATTGGACCCATTCCTCCAAATCATGTGGATCCACGTGCAAGAAGCTTTGACCCTTCTAAAAGGTGTGAATACCATTCCAATGCCTAGGGGCACGATGTTGAAAGTTGTCGGGATTTGAAAAGAGAAATAGAAAGGATGATCCAGGAAAATCTGATTGTGATCCAAGACAATGACACCCAGAATATCACGCATAATCATTTACCTGCACCCATGATGATGCACACTTTGTGGGGATGATGCATGGTGACAGAGAGTATGAGAATTCTCTCGGGAACTCGCTGACTGAAGTCAATAATTTCGAAATTGGAGAAGGCTCTGCCGATTCTGATGAGCAAATTTGTGGCTAATATCAAGCTTAGAAATTGAAAAGTCATTCCCTCCTCACGAGGAAGGAATATTGGTAGCTTGTTTTGATGTTTTTTTTGTTATCTGGGTTATTTTAGGGTTGTGATCCAGATTTTATTTGTTTTATTGAGTCAAACCTTTCTATCCCTCTGTTCTGTTTGTGTCAGTCTTGTCTGTCTGTTTTGTTGCTATTTTCTTTATCCGGGTTATTTTAGGGTTGTGATCCAGATTTTATTTGTTTTATTGAGTCAAACCTTTCTATCCCTCTGTTCTGTTTGTGTCAGTCTTGTCTGTCTGTTTTGTTGCTATTTTCTTTATCCGGGTTATTTTAGGGGTTGTAACTAGAATTTTAGGTTGTTTGTCTTGTTGTTAAGCCCTTCCATCCTTTACACAATGAAATACAATTTGTCCTTTTATGTCATTTCATGCTTAGTTCCTTTCTCGCTAGTTTTAGTGATATGACATGCATGCGGAAATTTTGGCCAGATCTTAAAAAACTGATTTAGTCTTGAATGAGATAAGTGAGAAAGAGACACTTTTGAGGATGAATAAAGAGTTGAAATAATTTGGAATTAAGGTAGAGTAAAATTCACCTTTAATTCATTGTGAAGATCGGGCTTGAGGATTTTTTATCAATTGAAGCTTGGTCGAAAGTTTGACATTAATGGACGGAAAGTGTCTTTCGACCACGACACCAAGAAAATAGACATGTTCATCAATGCTATGATCGTGGAAAGATAATATGTTTTGGCATTCTCGAGGCCGGGAGGCCTTTTTTCTGCTATCTAAACACTTTATGTCCTTCTCTACCCCTTTTTTGAGCCGGTGTCATTTTTCTTTGACCACCCTCTTTTGGAATTAAGTTTAAAGTTAAAAGTCAAAAAAAAAATGAAAATGAAAAAATAATGAAAAGAAATGTCCATTCCCCAAGAGTACAAGCTGGGGCAACTCTTAGAAAGTTAAGTAAAAAAGAAGAAGAGAAGAACAGTCAAAGTCCATGCCCTCAGAAAATAAAAGTTGGGGCAATTTGTTTTGAAAAAAAGAGAAAAAAGAAAAAGAATAGTCTTAGATCTATGCCCTAACAAAAAAAGAGGAAGCTGGGGCAATTTGTTTTGAAAAAAGAAAGAAAGAAAATGTGAAAAAGAAAAAACAGAAGAACATGAGAAAAAGAAAGAAAGATGAAAAAATAGTTAGGTCAGATGTTTGAACTACGTTAGACCTTATTCTTAAAAAAAAAATAGGACACATAGGCAGCCTTACACGGTTCGGTCCAACCAAATAAGATTCAAAAGAAAAAAAAATCCAGAAAAATCCCTAGTAGCTAAAACTAGGGCAGAAATTTTATTTCACTTTTGAAAGAGTCGATTCCAAGAGTTGTAAGTCCACAATCCCTCATTTTGAGTCTACTTTGAGCCTTCATGCCGACCCTTTTTTCCTGCCTTATCCAAAAACCTTCCAAATAAAGACCTCCCGAAATGCCTTTAAGGATGCCAAGAGAAGTATGCAATGAGCAATGGTTGTCACATGATATAGAATACTGTCAATTTGCTCACAAAAGAAAAGGAGAAAGAAAAAGAAAAAGAAAATGAGAGAGTCTTTCTAGTGAAAACCCTCACGGGCACTGTAAGGCGATGGTAAGTAGAGAAAATAAATGAGAGAGGCTTGTTGGTGAAAACCTCTCTTGGCACCACTAGTCGAAAGTGAGTCGTGAAGCTGATGCAAGGAATTGGCACATACAAGCTTGAATTCAAAGGTCATAAGAATGGTGAAAGGGAAGATTTGATCAGTTTGGTAGATCGACCATTAAGTCCAAAATGCACGTCATGATCATTAAGGCTAGTTACCGCCAAAAAAAAAAACCCTCTTCCTTCTATCCTTCTGATAGGGGCATTGCTTGTTAGTACTTGATTCTTTGAATCATTGTGTCCTTCACTCTGAGTCAGTCCTTGTCAAAACAAACAAGAAAAGATTTCAAAATCTGCTATCAGCTTTTCAGTTGCATAAAAGTGAATTTGGCCAGCAATTCAATATGCATTGAGGATTCATGCAGAGGCTTCTCCCAAAAGACCTTTGTTAGCCAACTTGGCACAAGCAAAAGATAACTGGTGATTCCCTCTGACAGTCAAATTGCTCCAAAAGTCAAGAAGCCATTCAAGATATCAGAAAAGGTCGCCTAAGCAAAAATCTCTTTTGAGATAAGGCTGACTGAGCCACAAATACAAATGGTACTGGGTGTGAAACAATTAGGATTGATGCAGAGCAAAAAAGTATCTTGAAACCCACTCAGAATGATTGTGCAAAAGCCAAGTTGCCCAGGACTCAAGGCCACAAACCGACCACCACTTTTAAAACTGACAAAATTTTCTTTGTTTGAAACAGGAACAAAGCAGTGCAAGGAAGTTGGTTACAAAAAAAAAGAATTGAAGAGAAAGAGCCGACAAAGGTAAGTTTCTCAAATCTTTGCCGTTATTTGTCTTGCTACTGTGCATAAATTGTTGCCATTGCTCTTCACATTTTTCCTCCTAGGATAAAAAGTCCTAGTATGATGGATTTTCTCCCAATAAAAATCTTAGTCTGATGAATCTTTCTCCTAAGATAACAAAAAATAAGGGACCTAGTCTGATGAATTTTCTCCTAGGATCAAAATCTTAGTCCGATGAATCTTTCTCCTAAGATAGAAGACCTAGTCTGATGAATTTTCTCCTAGGATCAAAATCTTAGTCCGATGAATCTTTCTCCTAAGATAGAAGACCTAGTCTGATGAATTTTCTCCTAGGATCAAAATCTTAGTCCGATGAATCTTTCTCCTAAGATAGAAGACCTAGTCTGATGAATTTTCTCCTAGGATCAAAATCTTAGTCCGATGAATCTTTCTCCTAAGATAGAAGACCTAGTCTGATGAATTTTCTCCTAGGATCAAAATCTTAGTCTGATAAATCTTTCTCCTAAGATACCAAAAAAAAAAATCGAAACAAAAAACAAAAAAAAAATCCTGCTTGATTCATTTTAGCATAGATACACAATTCAGTAGTCGCTCTTTCCAACATAGGGTCTCCAACCCCTAGTTGATTTCATTTTTAGACATAGGGTCTCCACCCCCTAGTCTTCTCTCCAACATAGGGTCTCCAATCCCTAGTTGATTTTATTATTTAGACATAGGGTCTCCACTCCCTAGTTGATTTTATTTTTTAGACATAGGGTCTCCATTCCCTAGTATTCCTTCCAACATAGGGTCTCACTCCCTAGCAGACACTAGCATAACCTAGTGATCCCCCCAGACAACAGCATATCCTGTTGACCTTTCAAGACACCAGCATAACCTGGTGATATTTTCTTCTCCGGACACTGGCATAACCCAGTGATCTCTTTTCCCCAGACACCAGCATAACCTGGTGATCTTTTCTTGACGACAACATAACCTGTCAATCTTGTCCAACATAGGGTCTCCAATCCCTAGTTGATTTTACTTTTTAGGCATAGGGTATCCACTCCCTAATCTACAATAACTCCGGATGCACAATTCCCGGCTTTTCATTGCTTTCAATAATAAAGTAGCATAGATTTTATTACAATAACTCGAGAAATTTTCCTGGTGAAAACTGGGGCAGAAAATTTCGTTCGTTTGTTTTTGATTTTGTGCAGATTACAATTTAGGACAATGGATTCGAGACAACCAAAAGAAGACGTCTCAATTCAGAATAAAAGAAAAGAAGAAAAGAAAAGAGTTGAACCCCAAAGTACAGAAGGAGAAAAGATGTGGACTACTCAAGACAGATTAAAGTCACAAGCTATGCATGTCCATTCTTGATCCGAAAAATCTGTAGAAGAATGAACTAGCACCTGCAGCCAACAAGCATCAAGATTTAGATCAGAGTTTGTATGAAGAACGAGTCAAGACTCAAGACCAAGCTTCAGAAGACTCATAGATAGGAATCTTGTAACTCGTAGCTGATAGATTTAGTTAGTCTTTTCTTTTTGATTTTGATGTAATAACGGGACCGCGAACCGGAGCCTCAGGCGGAACCTCCCTCGACTCTGCAACTCATCATTCCATCCCTCATCTTGAACTACACGTGACCTGATTCCCTTATAACCTGGGATATGTAGGCTGTCCAAAATCAGGACTCGGTCACATCCTCCTTCCTTTTAGTTTTCTACTCTTTTAAATAAAGGTCGGGTCAAAACATGTCTTGTTGTTCTTTGTCTGAAAACTCTTCGTGTTTCCAGTCAAAGAGGGGCAGCTGTAGACATGTGATTTTTGACCCTCCCCAAGATTTTGCATATTTTAGCATTTAAATACTTAGTGTAGGTTTAACATAGCTATTTCAACTCATCTTGACTCTTTTACTTTATTTTATTACAAGAAAAATGAAAATTACAAAAAACAAATAAAATATTAGTTAATGTATTTTTCATAAATTTAAAAAAGAATACAAAAAATAGTACCTTACTTTTATCTTTATATAATTTTGAAAACACAAAAATAGTCTCATGTTTAGTTTAATTAATTAGGATTAGCTTTGACATTGTGTAGCATTTCTATCTTATTTTAAAAGTCATTGTGTAATTTAGGGACCATTCTAGACTCTTCTTTGGGATAAAAAAAATAAATAAATAAAAAGACCCTAAGGACTTAACACAAAAAGACCTAGGGACTAACTGGAAAATACACAAAAAATACACTTAAAACCTAGACCTATATTATAGGTAATGCCTACAATGAGAAAAAGGGAGCCCCCCCCTATCTGACCCAAAAAACGACAGCTTTACAGTACAGACCCCCCCCCTCTTCGAAGTCATCTTCCTCGCATCCTCCACCCAAACGACAAGTGTACGACATCGTGACTTGTTTCAAAAATAATTTCATAAATATCAAAAGCGGTTTATGTACATATCTTATAAGCTAAAAATACCCCTTTTTAGATAAAACTTATAAAACTTAGAGAGTAATCAAATATTGCTTCAAATAAGCATTTTAAACCGTCACGACCATAGTCATGACTATATAATCTAAACACGGGTGTGGCAACTCATGTCCTCGACTTTAACTCCAAACAATAATAAAAATCACACGTTGTAAATTGCGGGTGCATTTCATGTAGCGTGGTTATGATGTGTCCCAAAATGAACAAGTGCACGCCATCGTGACTTGTTCCAAGATAAATCCATAAATATTAAAAGCGGCTAAAAATTAAAAAGTCTAAATGCACAATAGTTTAAACTATGTAAATAATCAGATAATTTAGGCCAAATATTAATAGTTAAGCGACCGTGCTAGAACCACGGAACTCGGGAATGCCTAACACCTTTTTCCGGGTTAACAAAATTTCTTACTCGGATTTCTGGTCGCAGACAATTAAAACAGAGTCAAAATTTCCTCGGTTTGGGATTTAAAAATAAAACGGTGTCCCGGAGCATCATCAAAAATCTGGGTGGCGACTCTGAAAAATAATAATAAATTCCAAATCTGAATAATGTCACTTAAAGTGGAAAAAGTCCCTTGTTACCCTCACGGGGGTGGAAAAAGGAGGTGTGACAGAGAGAACGCTTGATGATGTCATCACACCTTCGAGGAAAGAAGAGGCTTCATCCTCTAGGGCTGCACTGATGTCTCCTCGTCCACCGATGACAGAGGAAAATTCGTTGCTGAGGAGGACACCAGATTTGATTTTGGCATAAATCTCGACGTGCTGAGAATGATTGATGAGGGTCTCACCCAGCTCGAGGTGAGGTTGGAGAGGAGGTAATCCCTTCCCTCGACCCTCTCTGTTCTGGGGTTGAGGGGGTGACCCTCGAGAAGATAAACGACAATACCTTGTGGAAGAACATTGTCGGTCTTGCTCTCAAGGTAAGTACGACTATCGTCCGTCCTCTTCCTTATACCTTAGTTTCCCTTTTGGTTCTAACATCTCTTCTTTGTTTTGTATATAATTACTCTGGAGATTGAGATTGCTCGGTGGGAGAAGAGGTGTAAATAAATTTATGTGAAGTTAAAAAATAAGTATACAACATGCTGTGGAAAGTACCGGGATCTCGGGGATCAGTTTTGTGAAGGAGACAACGTGTTGACATTGAGAGAGGATTTCAAAAAGAAAGACGAAGAGCTGATATCAGATGTGGAGCATTTTAGCATTCTTGAGGGGGCGTTAAGGGCCAAGGAGGATGAGCCAGAACTCATCAAAGGCATGGAGGCCCAATGTAGGGACCTTTAGGCTCAAGTATCCCAATTACAAGGCCAGTTAGACGAGTGCCAATTTCAGATGGAGGCTCTCAAGGGGGAAATACCTCTTTCGTTCCTGTAGGTCCCCGTCCTCGGCCTAGATGTGCCATCATAATAGCGGAAGGAAGGAGGGGTGGGGGCCCTGACGTAAGGCTGATGTCGTTCCCTATTTTGCCATCAGACTGGGTGATCCCTCCTTATGTTATCTCTTCGTTCTATCCTAGGCTCGGATTGTACCAAGATGAGCCATCGAGTTGGCCCGTTAAGGTCGCCATAATCTGCTCGGACTTCGGCAGAATAAGCATTATGGATTTCGTTCCAACTGGTTGGAGGGTACTTCATCAACAGACTCAACAATTTTCTGGTCGCTCTTGAACCCTCTACTCAACCCGTTCTTCGGACACATTTGGTAAGGTCATCCTTACCCCATTGAATCGGGCAAGGAAATCCCCCAGTCCCTCCTTTAGGGATTGCTTGACGGCGAAGATGTCGTTTACTCTTGTTTCAACTTTCTTGGCCCCGGCATGCGCCGTTTTGAACTTGTCGGCCATTTTTTCGAAGGTTTCTATGGAGCGGGCTGGTAGCTGTGAATACCATGTTAACGCCCCTCTAGTGAGGGTTTCACCGAATTTCTTCAGCAAAATAGAGGACACATATTCCTTGGTGAGATCACTGCCCTTCATGGTGGTGACGTAATGAGTCACGCGATCTTTGGGGTCGGTTGTTCCGTCATATATCCTGAGATACGGTGACATTTTAAAGGTCTTTGGTATAGCATGTGAGGTTGCTTCCTCGCTATACGGCTGCTCTACGAACATGATGGTGTCCCTCTTTGGCAGTAGCTTAGTGGCTCTGAGCATTTTGTTCTCATTATCCATTTCTTCCATTCTTTTCAAAACAGTGGCGAGGATGCCATCACCCAATGTTAGTAACATTGCGAGTTATACCTAGCGTTGGAGGGTCTGGTTGATCACCCTGCTCGTCTCCTTGTTGTACCGTATGGGCTCTTGCGGTCTCTATTGTCGTGCATGGAGATTTTTTGTTGAGCACACTTACTAATGTATCGGTCAACCACGCTTCGAGAGCCTTTTCATGGCTGGTGGCGTCCCTTCTCCTGTGGACGTGGAAGCCCTTTTTTCATTTGGTTTTGTTGTGCTACAATAGGAGGGAGGCAACCTCTCGCGCCTGGGGGAGGCAGTAGGTGTCACGTCATTGCCAAGCATTCATAACCCTTGTTGATAGCCTTCTTGAGGTTGTCGCGGATATCACCCATCATTTTAGTCTTGTCTCCTTGGTTACCTTCCATGTAAATTCTAGTACGTGCAGAGAAGGAGAAAAACATCGTGGTTTGTTAGGTTAGAAACTCACGTGAATTGTAGATCTAAAGGAAACTAAAAGATTAGCTAAGAAATCTCCACAGACGGTGCCAAACTTTTTGACCCAAAATTTAGACCCTGGCTTAACAAATTAGATTTAATAAAATAGAGTCAATCTTAGTCAATATTAATATCCAAAAGATATGCTAGCTGATTCTATAATAAGATAATATGTATATTATTCGAATGACAATAAATGTTGACAACACTAAACAATGATAGCGATGAATGGTATTTGGTAAATAAGAACGTGTGAGTCACCCGAAAAGGAGTGAGATCTATGGATATTCCTTCTGACAATGATGAATGATTTATGAGCCTCCGAAAGTTGAGGTTGTTCTTGAATCATGTGGAAAAGTTAGGCAATAATCTTAGGAAAAAGATATTTGTTGTTTGTTTGCAATAAAGCTGGATTCTATATAGAAAGTCAATGTGTTTTCTTACAAGTAAATATCTTCTCCCCTCTATCATTGTGTTTCTTTCTATTTATAGCGAACATATACCTAAAAATCCCTAATAGTACATGCACAACTAGAATATTCTCTTCTGACGTCTCATCCTAAAACTAGCCGTTATTCACTCTGTCTACGATGTGTGCTCGACCTCGACCCCGATCTTCGCTGCCCTCGACCTTGATCTTCAATAACTTCATCGGCTCCACCCTTCACTTTTTAAGAGACCACTTCGACCGCGGGCAAGCCTTTGTCGAAGTCGTACCGGTGATGCGTGGCAGCCCATAAGGGCCTTCTTAATGCTAATACAATTTAATCATGTCAAACGTAATTTTTGACCCATATATATGAATAACACTATTCTATTCTTTATAAATAGTTCTAACTATTATTAAAAAATACGACTGTACTGTAAGAATATAGAATATTGTAATACTACTACTACATAACTTTCCAGCCTAGACGATACACCACTTTCATTTTTAATCTAATAAAAATATAAACTGCCAGGAAATATAGTACTTAGTATATATCAGGGCTAGCTAGCGAGGCATACAAAATGTATATAAAGAGAGGAACCGAAAGAGGTTGGGGGATTATTATGATTTCTTGTGGGATAGATAGATGATAGTAGCCTATATTATGCATTCTAGACGCTATTTGCACTCTAAATTAACCATGCTTTATTGATGTTTTAAATGATAAAAGATAACAAAATACTCTAATTGAGATTTTTATGCTTTGCAGGAGTCACTCCAGGCTAGGAAGACGATAAAGAGCATTTTGGAATCTACTATGTTCATATACGACCAATTGAGGATAGCCTGGATGAAAAGAGCAAGGAGAGGGCGAAGAAAATACTAGAAGACAGGTCCGCGACCGCGGACCTGGGCGCCGCAAAACGCGGTACAAAACAGAATATTAGAAAACGACCGTGGTCGAGTCTGCGGTTGAGACCGCGACCGCGGTTGGGAGTGTAGCGGCCAAGAACTGCAGGGACCAAAGTGCAAATATCTGGGAATTTGACCTAACCTTATAAAAACCAAAAAAAAAAAACTCGTCCAAGAAGTTTTTCAAGCTTGTTTTTAGACTCAATTGGATGCAAGAACAAGTGAGAGGAGATCAAGTTATCTTTGGATTTTTTTTTATTTCTTCTTCTTTTCACGATTAATTGTGAATCATGAACAAAATTATTGCTTTGTCTTATTTTAGAATGAGTAGCTAAACATTCATTCTAGGGTTGATGGAACCAATTGTTGGATGAAGCTTTAACTCTATTTTGATATAATTGAGCCGGGTTTATTCTATGATTGTTCAACTACGTTTTGTTTTGTGATTAATTGAATGTGCCCTTGATTAATCGTGTCTAATTGCCTTGGGTTGCTTGAGAAAGAATACTTGGTTAGATTATTGTTGAACAACACCACTTTTGGGTAATTGAAGAGATTCATTACTTGAATTTAAAAGTGGGTTTAGAAATAACGAAGCTTTGGTGGGATAATTCTGAGTTGCATAATTGTTAGCAAGAGTAGTTCGAAAGAATGCTTCTAGTAAATTGTCGTAATTGACCGAGAGATGATTACGGTACCCCATAACTCATAATCCTCAGAGAATACTACGGCGAAATTATAGCTTAATATTTAAGAAATTAGTTTTCTTATCATTTTACTTTAGCTAGACAAAGTCCATTGTTTATTGATAAAAGTCGTGCATCCGTAAATTTTCTGAGCTTAGCCTTATTAAGAGTTGTAGTGAATAGGTTAGTTCCCTGTGGATTCGACTGCGGACTTAAACCAGATTATATATACAGCGACCGCTTTGTCCTTTTTATAAGGCATAGTTGGGCGTGATCAAATTTTGGCGCCGTTGCCGGGGAACCAACGGTGTTATTTATTACAACTTAGAAGAATTTCTAGTATTTTTAGTTTAGATCAATTTTCTGGGTGTTATAAACTTTTCCATTGAAATTCTCACGTATGAACTCTCCTGTGACTCAGGTGTATGCCTAGAAGCTCTTCGCAGACTAGTGAAATTTTTGAAGGACTCTCAGACCCCGAGAAAACATTCAGGGCATTAAATCGTGCCAACAAGAAGAACAAACAGCCACAACAAAAACATCAACTCAAAATTGAAATGGACAACGTGGAAGACTTCGAGGAAAACAATCGGAACAATAGGGTTGATCTGAATAATGGAGTGGTGGAACCTCTTGTGAAGCCACTCTATATGATTGGGCATAGCCAACAGCTGACAACCTGGCCACCGCCATTGTTGTGCCCCAAATACAAGCGGAGACATTCCAAATCACCAACAACATGCTACATCTGTTGCAGAATAAGGGAATGTTCTCCGGGTCACACATTGAAGGCCCACAACAACACTTGAATATTTTTTTTTGTCAATTTGTGTGACCCAAAGGCAGCCGAATGTGACCCCGGAAGCCATCAAGCTGCTATTGTCCCCATTCGCAGTGACTGGAGAGGCTCAGACTTGGCTAAATTCGCTCCCAATAAATTCCATTGCCACTTGGGAGGAATTAGTCAAGAAGTTCTAAACAAGTTCTATCATCCTAACAAGACTACAAAGCAAATTGATAAGATATTGCAGTACAAGCAGAAACCTACTGAAACCTAACATGAAACATGGGAAAGGTTCAAAGGGATGCTAGTGAAGTGTCCACACCATGACATTCCAGACCAGATGCTTGGCCAGAGATTCTATATGGGTTTGGCAAACAATTTGAAGGCTAATGTAGACTCTTCAGCCGGGGGTGCATTTTTGAGCAAGACATTCATAGAGTGCAAGATTCTTCTCGATAATATGTCTCAAAATTCACGCTGGATGACGAGAGGTACGACCCTGACACAAATAGTGCATTTTGTCCCTCTTGACAACAATTCACATGTAGAGAACATAGCAACGGTCATGACTCAGATGAGTATACTAACAAAGAAGATTGATGAGATGGGTACAAAGCAAGTGCACATTGTTGATACAACAAATGGAGGATTGTCCACCCCTTGCATTAATCAGTCTTATGTATGCTCATGGAGTGAAGAAAGTGATAACTAGGGCTTCAGAGAAGACATGAATTACGTCAATAATTTTGGGGGTCAGAGGCAAGGAGGACAACGATGGGGGCCAGCACCGAACCAGCAATACACACCCAACATGCCACAACCTGGAGGTATACGGCCACAGGCCAAGTGGCGCCATATCAAAGGAAACAGGGCTATTAACAGCAGCACCAGCAACAGTTGGCTTATCAGCCACCTCATTAGTAGCAAGACAACAACATGGTAGAAATCAGGGGCATGCTGCAACAACTCATGGGGACAAATGGTAAGATGCAGGAAAAATTGGCAGCACATGACTCAATAATTAAAGGCATTGAAACTCAACTGGGAGAGTTGTCCATGGCCTTGAACAACCGCCCCAAGGGACATTGCAGGAAGACACAAATATTAACCCAAAGGAGCAAAATCTAAATCAACTAATGGCAGTAAGTCTCCGGAATGGGAGAGATTTAGACAGAGAGCAAAAAGCTGCTCAATCCAAAAGAGAGACTGCACCAGCCAATCCAGTTCCATTAGAAGCAGATGAATCAGCAGAATTAACCGAAGTGGTAGTTGAACAAACACATGTTGAAAATGGTAAGACAAAAAAGGGTGAACAAGTCTCAGAACAAGTGGTGCCTCTTGTGCCACAAGCTTCCAAAAAAGAACAGCTAGCAAGCAATGAACAAAGAGTGAATCCTGCACCACTCCCTCAGAGATTGGTAACACAAAAGAAAGATGATCAATAGAGGAAATACATGGAGATGCTTCACCAGATTCAATTGAATATTCCCCTGATGGATGCTTTGAGGGAAATGCCAGGATATGCAAAGATGATGAAGGACTTGATGTCGCAGAAATTTAACTTTCAGGATCTATCCACGGTGACTCTGACACAGACCTGCAGCCCGATAGTGACAAAAACCCATGGCACCAAAAGATGTCTGATCCAGGTAGCTTCACTATTCCGTGTACTATTGGGAGTTATGCTTTTGCAAAAACATTGTGTGACTTGGGAGCCAGCATAAACTTGATGCCCTTGGCAATCTACACAAAACTGGGCATTGGTAGAGCTAGACCGACCTCGATGCTACTGCAACTAGCTGATCGTACGGTTAAGATACCGACCGGAATTATTTGATGATGTGCTGGTGCAATTGGAGAAATTTATATTCCCTGCAGATTTTGTTATTCTGGACTGCCAGGTAGATGGGGAGTTACCCATCATTTTGGGAAGGCCATTCTTAGCCACTGGGAGAGCATTGATTGATTATGAGACTGGAGACCTAAAAATGAGGTTGAACAATGAAGAAGTAATATTCAACGTTCAACAATCCATGAGGAGACCCAGTGAATATGCAAACTGCTCACTAGTGGAGGTTGTGGAAGTGATACTGCAAGAAGAGGATGAGACCCTTAATGCCAAAGATCCATTGGAAGCCTGCTTGACAAATTTAGAAGAAATGGATGGTGAATGGTTGGCAGAGTGGGTCATGGCCCTCGATGGTCAAGGATTATGGAAAAAGGAACCTCAGTTCGAGCCCTTACGTTTAGAAGAGAGAGTGACACCACCTGCAAATCCATCACTAGAGGAACCACCACAGCTGGATTTGAAACCGCTTCCATCCCACCTCAGGTATGCTTTCTTGGGTCCCAATTCTAATTTACATGTTATTATATCATCTGGTTTGCTAGCTACGTAGGTAGAGAAATTATTGCAGGTATTGCAAGACTGTCATTGGTTGGACCATGGCAGGCATAAACGATATCAACCCAGCCTTCTGCATGCACAAGATTCTTCTGGAAGAAGGGCACAAACCTTCCAGAGAACATCAACGAAGGCTGAACCCAAATATGAAGCAAGTAGTAAAGAAGGAGGTGATCAAGTGGCTAGATGCGGGCATCATCTTTCCCATCTCTGACAGCAATTAGATAAGCCCTGTCCAGTGTGTACTGAAAAAGGGTTGAATGAAAGTTGTAAAAAATGAAAAAACGAGTTGATCTCAACTCGTACAGTCACAGGGTGGCAGATTTGCATGGACTATAGGAAACTAAACGCAGCCACCCGAAAGGACCACTTCCCCTTACCCTTCATTGACCAGATGTTGGACAGTTTAGCTGCGCGATCCCATTTTTATTTCTTGGACGGATACTCGGGGTATAATCAGATCTCAATAGCCCCGGAATATAGAAAACGTCCTTCACTTGTTTGTATGGCATCTTTGCCTTTCAGAGGATGCCTTTTGGACTTTGCAATGCACCGGCCACATTCCAACGATGTATGTTGGCCATTTTCACTGACATGGTCGAGGACATTATGAAGGTACTTATGGATGATTTCTCCGTGGTAGGGGATTCATTCGAGGATTGTCTGCACAACCTAAAAAGAGTGCTCAAAAATGTGTGGAGACAAATCTAGTGCTGAATTGGGAGAAATGCCATTTTATGGTACAAGAAGGAATAATGTTGGGGCATAGAATGTTCAAAAAGGGAATTGAAGTAGACCATGAAAAAGTTTATGTGATTGAGAATCTTCCAGCACCCACTTCGGTAAAGGCTGTGAGAAGTTTCCTTTGGCACACCGGATTCTACAGACGGTTCATTAAGGATTTTTCTAAGATTTCTAATCCCTTATGTAGGTTGCTCGAAAAAGACCAACCCTTTGTATTTTCTGATGATTGCAGGTTAGCATTTGAAGAGCTGAAGAAGAAATTGGTGACTACACCCATCATTGTTGCACCCAACTGGGAGCAACCATTCGAGCTCATGTGCGACGCCAGTGATTATGCTATAGGAGCAATTTTGGGGCAGCGCAAGGATAAGATGATGCACCCAATTTACTATGCAAACAAGACGCTTAGTGGTGCACAACTGAACTACACTGTCACAGAAAGGAAAGTGCTTGCTGTAATATTTGCCTTCGACAAATTCAGGTCGTACCTAATTGGCTCAAAAATTATTGTTTATACTGGCCATGCATCAATCAGTTACTTGATAGCAAAGAAGGAGTCAAAGCCACACTTGATTCGCTGGGTTCTGTTGCTACAAGAACTCGACTTGGAGATCCGTGATAGAAAGGGGACGGACCACCTCTCGAGGTTGGAAGGAGCAGAAAAGAGGATGGAGGTTGAAGATATCACTGAGACATTTCTGGATGAGCAGTTACTGGCTGTGAAAATGGAGGAGGCACCTTGGTATGATGATATTGCTAATTACTTAGGAAGTGGTATTTTACCTTACGACCTCTCCTCAATTCAAAAGAAAAAGTTCTTCCGTGATTGTCGTGCTTATTACTGGGACCATATGGTGAAGCATGGCAAGCCTGCAAAACAGAAGGTTGATCTTGCTCGGGGATACTGGGATGAACCTTTACTGTTTAAGATATGTGTTGATAACATGATCCAGAGGTGTATCCCCGAGCAAGATCAACCTTCTGTTTTGCAGGCTTGCCATGCTTCACCATATGGTGGACACTTTGGAGGAATCCGGACAGCAGCAAAGGTGTTGGAATCGGGATTATATTGGCCGACACTGTTTAAGGATTCCCATGTCTGGGTCAAAAGTTGTGATGAATGCCAAAGACAGGCAACATATTCTGCCGCCATGAGATACCAATGACCACAATTCAAGAGGTGGAAGTGTTTGACATGTGGGGGATCGACTTCATGGGACCATTCGTCAGCTCATACGGTAAAAAATATATATTGGTTGCAGTTGACTATTTCTCCAAGTGGGTTGAAGCGGTGGCTCTCCCAACCAATGATGCAAAAGGGGTGACAAGTTTCCTAAAGAAAAAACATCTTCACACGTTTTGGAACCCTAAGAGCTATAATCAGTGATGGTGGTTCCCATTTTCGCAATAGAGCATTCGCCCGCCTGTTGGAGAAATATGGAGTTCGCCACAAGGTAGCCTCACCGTACCACCCACAAACAAGCGGGCAAGTCGAAGTGTCCAATAGGGAGATTAAAAGTGTCCTTACAAAAATAGTAAATGCAACTAGGACCGATTAGGCGAAGAAGTTGGATGATGCATTGTGGGCATACCGCACAACCTTCAAAACGCTAATTGGCATGTCACTATAAAAGTTGGTGTTTGGATAGGCATGCCACCTTTCGGTAGAGCTTGGACATAAAGCACTGTGGGCATCACGAATACTGAATTTAGAGACGGAGACATCGGGCACCAACAGAGTCACTGTGTTGCATGAGCTGGAGGAATTCAGGTTCCAGGCATTCGAGAGTTCTAGATTGTATAAAGAAAGGATGAAACTGATGCATGATAAGAACATCTTGGATCGGAACTTCAAACCCGGAGATCTAGTATTGCTATATACCTCACGATTGAGGTTATTTCCGGGCAAGTTGCAGTCCCGATGGTCAGGACCCTTCAGAGTGGTGCAAATGTTCTAAAGTGGAGTCGTGGAGATTGAATAAGAAGATGGGACAAACAAGTTCACGGTGAATACCTTGGAATGGCCAAAGAAAAAGGGGACATAGTGGTAATAACTTTGGAAGAGCCCCAAGACACACGTAAAGAGTGATGATTAGAGCCTGCGTCGTGCTGCGACGTTAAATCAAGCGCTTCTTGGGAGGCAACCCATGTTTCTCTTTTGTGTTTCGTTTGTTTTGTTGTTGTAGTCGATGTAATGATACTAACCAAATTATTAGTGTACAGGGAAAGATTGGTGCACATCGGGAGGAGTCGAGGTCAAAAGCCAACTCCGGAAAGGTAAAAAGTTGAAGAAAACAAGAAAAATTTTGAAACACCGAACCGTGACCACGGTCTGGGGCGCGGAAGAAGCGCAACATTCTATTTTTTCACCACGACCGCAGTTGCGACCTCGGCCTGGGTGCAGTGATTCAAGAGAGTTCTGCCCAGCGTCCGCGACCGCAGAGCTGGGCGCGGTCGGGCATGTAAGTAGCTTTATTTTTTTATTTTTTTATTTTTTTTTCCTTTTCCCAACCCCACTAACCTAATACACCCCGCCAAACCCCCCACTTCCCCCTTTACCTTTTTCCTTTTTCCTACTCTAACTTTTCCTCTTCCCCCTCTAATCCCTAAAAACACACAACTCACCTCTCCCCCATTTCCTCCTCTCACCAAATTTTCCCTTCCTCCCCTTATATTCATTAACAATCTCCATCCTCGGTTGTTCAAGAACATCAAGTAAGTCATGATTTCTCCCTGCCTTTTTAAGTTATTTCTTTTCTCTTTTTTATAGTTTATTTTCAGATTTTTGTAACAATTTTGGAGTAAACTTGTCTTCTTTCTAGTGTTAGTGTATAGAATGAGAAGGTAAAATCATGATTTTGTTGTGTTAGAGGTAGATTGTGGTGGGGATGAGTATGTGAAGCCATTGTAGTTGATGTGGGGAGGATTTGTACCTCCATGGGGTTATTTGTGCTAAATTGTAGACCTATGCACACTAGGTGTTTGTTGAATTTCCCCTATGAGCTTTAAATGCTATTGTGACCATGGTGCGTGTGAAGTCTGAGTAACCGCCCTGGGTTCACACAATCCACACCCTTACTAATAATGGCATTTGTGTTGTCAGGTATAATGCATCCATCCAGGAAGAGACGGTCCACAGGATCCTCAGCTAGTGGACCGGGAGGCCTTTCTAGAGCTCGGGCACAAGCTAGCTCGAGCTAGTTTTACAGTAGGCGGTTTGTGTCAAGAAAAGTCCAAGAGAGATTTAGTGCGAAGGCAACAAAGAAGCCTGTGGCCGAAAGGGCCATTGACAGGGCAGCTCTTCATGTAGAAATCCAAACATGTACCAGGAATTGCTACAGCGTCGACTCGAAATTTTCTTTGAGGAGCTAGAGGACGACAATATTATGCTGGTTAGAGAATTTTATGCCAATTGCCCGGAGCATGAGAATCGGGTTGTCACGGTGCGCCAAAGCAGAGTGGATGCTTCACGCGAGACCATCCGATGAGTGTACAGGTTGCCAGCCTTTGTCGGGGTGGAAACGTTTTACCAAACATACCAGAAAAATCCTGTCACTTGGAACCTCTTCATCCAAACCATCTGTGTGCCGGGTAGGGACTTAATATGGGTTAAACCTATATGTACCCTGAACTCAGCCTCCCTCACTTGGGAGGCAAAGTGTTGGCTGAACGTCATCAATTGTCGTTTGCTGCCATCGAGAAACACCACTGATGTCAACGGACCAAGAGCAACAACAATATTGTGTTTTGTGAGTGGTTATGATTTCGATGTGGCCCGGCTGATCCAGGATGAAATGTTCATTCGCTCACCTGAAAAGAAGTATGGTTTCTACTTTCCTTCTGTAGTCACCAAATTGTGTAAAGCGACAAGAGTTCCTGAGAACCCAAACATGGATGGGTTGGTACCAAAGGAGGCCACGTTCCGGGAATCTAAAGTAACCATCGGGAAAGACACGGTGGCACCTGGAGCTGTTCAAAGCGACACCTCGGATGAGTCGGATGATGAGGATGATGATTAGGAGGAGGCAATGCATGCCTCACCCCCACAGGTGCAGATTTCTGATGAGGCAGGCCCATTTCAGGCCCGCCCGAGCACCCGTTTGACGGCTATGGAACAGGATATGGCTGGCCTGCGCACTTCGATCACGGACCTGGGTACTAGAGTTGATGCTTTGGCCACTCAAAGTGCAAAGTCTGAGAAGAAGATTGTGGGATGGCTGCGGGCGCTAGGACGAGATTGTCACCTCGATCCTGACACTGTCTCCGATCATGACTGAGTACCAGGGAAGTCCCCGTACCTTACTCTGCTTTAATTTATTTGACATGGGGACATGACAATTTCTTAAGTGTGGGGTGGGGAATGGTGTGTATGTTGTTATTGTATATGTATGTATTTGATTGGTAGTTTAGTTTATCAATTTAATTTTGACTTGGCCCGACGATGGACACCATTCGACGGGTTTCTTGAGGGACTAAAGTCAAACAAAAAGGAAAACAAAAAGATTTTGGTTTTGTAGTTTATCAACTCTCCCTTGATTTTTCTTTAAACCACAGTTCTTTTTCAAGGGTTTTTATTTGAACCGGGTGTAGTTAGTTTTATCAATTTTTAGTTAGGAACTTACGGGCAAGGAAAGGATTGAGAATAGACTACTTTAGTGTGACACTTAGGCTCATTAGTTGACTCTAGCAAGAAAGCCTTAAAATGTGTGTGCTTGATTGGCTTAAGTACCCTGAGTGGAGCGTCTGATGATCCAACCTGAATTGGGTCATGTGCCATGTGTGAGTGAGGCTTTGTGTATTCTATGCTAACATTTAACACTAACTTTCCCTCTGTGTGTGCAAAGCAAAACGGTAGTCTTATTTGGTCTAGGAAGTGATATATGCTTTTCTTTGTTGAACCATATCTATACATGTTCTACCCACCTAATTTTTATATACCATAGTTAACCCCTTTGAGCCTGTAATCCTATTTTCTTTGGCAACCACATTACAAGCCTTACCCAATTTTTGAATTGTTCATCTATTTGAACCTTATCACCTCTATAAGCACTTGAATTGCAATGAAATATGTAAAAGTTAAAGTGTGAGATGGTTGGTTGGGATTTTGAGTGGAACTGAGGAAATACGGATAAACGGTGCACGATGTTGAAAGTGAATACTAGAAGCCACTTGAACTAAAAAAAATTGTATTGTGTAAAGAATAAGTCTTTGATGATGGTGTCTTTTGAGATAATTGTGCTTAAAGAAGTAGGGGGTTTTGGCACAATAATATAAAGGTGGAATGGTGGTTTGACATAAGTATGGGCTTATTTGTTGAAATAGATGTATTAAAGTGCTTAGGGAAGTACAATCACTATTATATCCAAATGTATCACCCCTACCTGCAACCTACATTACATCCAAATAAAGTTCTAATTGATCCTAGACCGAATGAGCTTGATTAGTAGAGTAGTACACTACTGGAAAACATATGATGCGTTTTCTGTGGAACAAGAATGTTCTTTCTGAGGGTGAGCGAGTTTTGTTTATGTGAAGTCTTCAGTGTGTGCGAATTGGATTGATTATGACATAAGTCTCTTTTGTGGTGAGTAGGCACTTGACTCATGAAAGAGAGGTAAGTCTGGACCTCCAACTTAGAGGAAGCGAGCCGGTTAGGGACATTGCGTGGCTAAAGAGAGAGTCCACTGTTTGAGGTGTGGATGTTACGCTAAGGTAGTTGCCCAGTGAAGTTAGGCCTATGGAGTGTGGTTTTGTTGCTCGAGGACGAGCAACAGTTTAAGTGTGGGGTGTTGATAGTAGCCTATATTATGCGTTGTAGACGCTATTTGCACTCTAAATTAACCATGCTTTATTAATGTTTTAAATGCCAAAAGATAACAAAATGCTCTAATTGAGATTTTTATACTTTGCAGGAGTCACTCCAAGCTAGGAGGAAGATAAAGAGTGTTTTGGAGTCTACTATATTCATATACGGCCAATCAAGGATAGCCCGGATGAAAAGAGCAAGGAAGGGCGAAGAAAACAGTGGAAGCCAGGCGGCCAAATGCGGTACAAAACAAAATGTTAGAAAACGACCGCGGTCGAGTCTGCGGTTGAAACCGCGACCGCGCTCGGGAGTGTAGCGGCGAAGAATTGCAGGGACTAAAGTGCAAATATCTGAGAATTTGACCTAACCTTATAAAAACCAAAAAAACTCATCCAAGAAGTTTTTCAAGCTTGTTTTTAGACTCAATTGGAGGCAAGAACAAGTGAGAGGAGATCAAGTCATCTTTAGAGTTTTTTTATTTATTCTTCTTTTTACCATTAATTGTGAATCATGAACAAAATTATTGCTTTGTCTTATTTTAACATGAGTAGCTAAACATTCATTCTAGGGTTGATGGAACCAATTGTTGGATGAAGCTTTAACTCTATTTTGATATAATTGAGCCGAGTTTATTCTATGATATTCAACTACGTTTTATTTTGTGATTAGTTGAATGAGCCCTTGATTAATCGTGTCTAATTGCCTTGTGTTGCTTGAGAAAGAATACTTGGTTAGATTGTTGTTGAACAACACCACTTTTGGGTAATTGAAAAAATTCATTACTTGAATTTAAAAGTGGGTTTAGAAATAACGAAGCTTTGGTGGGATTATCCTGAGTTGCATAATTGTTAGCTAGAGTAGTTCGAAAGAATGCTTCTAGTAAATTGTCGTAATTGATCGAGAGATGATTACGGTAGCCTATAACTCATAATCCTCAGAGAATGCTACGGCGAGATTATAGCTTAAGAGTTAAGAATTAATCCGGCAATCGAGAAAATCAATACCCTAGAACTTTTTATCCTTGAATTAGTCCGTATTATTGAATCTCGTTAACTTTTTTATCATTTTACTTTAGCTATACAAAGTCCACTGTTTATTGATAAAAGTCGTGCATCCAGAAATTATCTGAGCTTAGCCTTATTAAGAGTTATATTGAATAAGTTAGTTCCCTGTGGATTTAATTCCGGACTTAAACCGGATTATATTTATAACGATCACTTTATTCTTTTTATAAGACATAGTTGGACGTGTTCAATAGAATACTTTGTCTTTAAACAAGGTCCGAATTCGAATTCACATTTAAAAAACGCGAATTTGAATTAATTAAGGTTCCAATGCAGATATCGTTTATTGGACGGGGAATAAAAAGGTAAACGAGAGAAATCCAAGTTTTCTTTGGCTACAAGGCTAGACCCCCTCATAGGAGGCAATAAGAGGCTACAGTATTTATTCTTTAGAGGAAAGGAATGAACATAACAACTCACACAATGTTGACCAGAAAACTTAACTTTCCGTAGGTTGGCTTATCAAGGGTTCCTCTCTCTTTTGCTTCTTTTGGGTGCTTATTTGATCACTTTCTTTTTCTTTACTCCATCCGTAGACCAATCCAAAACTTAGTCCAATTAGACAGAAAAAGCTAAAAAGAGAGACTGCAAACTGGAGTAAGTGAGATTCATTCCAGTTGTATCTCGTTGCTTTTGAGGAATGTTTTCTTTTCCTTTTGTTTTAGTTTTTAATTGTTTTTCAAATATACTTCTCTTCTTTTTTAGAAGTTCGACACTGTTCTTAGCTTTTCGTCGTTTGTAGCATAAAGTAGTATGTAGTATTCAATAGAAGATTTGAATCTTGGTATTCAAAATCTTTATAATATACAGATTTTGTGTGTGTGCTTTTGCTTAGATTATTTGCATGAATAGTTGGACAAGTGCATGCATGCAAATCAAAGGGCGACGGGGGATTCAAAACTGCATTCAAACAATTTACGCATGGCACGTTATCATCAATTACTACTATATTGGAACTATAATTGGCACGCATGGCACGTGATAATGTATACGGATGATGATTAGTTAAAAACTTTTTCGCACAACAAATTAGCCTGAAAGATAAATATTTAAGTATTTAGCATATCGATTGGAAGTAGTTGCATTAAAATAAAGTAGCCAATCTATTAACACGTTAAATTATATTTGATAACATAAACTTTGATATTTTTATGCATATATAATCGCTCTATTACATTTCATGTGCCAATGTTTCATGTTTGGAGTATGAAAATGAAATTACTTAATTTTTAATATGAAGTTAGACATAGATTTTTTGAATGAAATTATGTATTTGAAAAATATATCATAAATAGTGTACGTTAATAAAAAATCACAAAAATTAATAATTAAAAATATTTATAAAAAAATTGTAAAAAAAATCTCTCGGACTCCGAAATAGTGCTACTATATAGAATGAGAAGTTAAATAGAATGATCGACATCAAAGATGGATGAGATACAATACAATTAATAATATAATAGGGAAATAATTGAAAAAATGGAGTGAAGACAGCTGGGACCCACAAAATCAGAGGAGCCACGTAACATCATATGAGGAAGCGT
Organism: Nicotiana knightiana; assembly: GCA_005239525.1. Taxonomy (NCBI): domain Eukaryota; kingdom Viridiplantae; phylum Streptophyta; class Magnoliopsida; order Solanales; family Solanaceae; genus Nicotiana; species Nicotiana knightiana. The sequence continues at coordinate 217,886 of ML371839.1, read as the reverse complement.
GAGCATATTTGTCATTTTTCAAAGATTGTGAGAATGATGGGTGTTGTTCGTGGGAGGTTAGGCTTCCATGATTAAGCAAATCCCTGAGTTTCATTTGAAAGGGTATCATCAATAGATATTACGTACTTTGAACAGACCCATCCTTATCACATACCTAATTAAAGAAGGGCGTCGCTATAAAAATGTAGACATCGTTAGAGGATAAATTTAACTTAACTATGTTTAATTAGTAACATAATAAAATAACTAAAATGATACTGTATTTTAATCTCTTAACGTACGCCGAACATAACTTGTCTTCAATTATAAACTACTAGTTTTACTTATTATTATTATTATTATTTCTTATGTAACAAAATTAATATATTTATAATTTTGATATGTGGTATGTATTTATTTAAAAAAAAATCTGATGTAAATGTAATTTATAGTGTAGAGGAGTAATATAATATCGGGTAAATGAAAGAAAGAAAGAGAGAGCATATTTTGGAAAGCGAATGGCGAAGTCTGGTCTGGTCTTCCCGTTTGTCGAACAAAAGGGGGACGCCAATCTCAAGAACATCTTATTATTCTCTTTTTTGAATCTTGTAATCGAATCCAGTGAGAGTTTTTGTTTGTTCGGTTTTCGGCTTTGGACCCCATCATCATTCATATATATCATCATTGAGTACATAACACTTGTGGGGTCCCCTTTGTTCTTTCCTGTTCCCTATACTCACCAAATCTCCATATACTTCGAGTTCTTTTATTTATTTATTTATTTATAAAAAGGTTATTTAGTTAGTACGATTGAACACCTTTTCTTTTTTGTTTTCCTCCCTTTTTTACCATTCTAAGTTTGCATCTTCCCGAGTCAAAGATTTGCTCTCTTAAGTTCTGATGAAAGAACATTGTTGCTTTGATGATTGCCTCCAGAGTATCCCATTTTCATGATTCCTATTCCTATTCCCATTTACTCCATCTCTTTTTGTCTACCATCCACCATATCTAAATTTAATTTTTTAATTATATGAAGGCCACGTACTATTATTAATTATATCTTAAATTCATTAATTTTATATATAGCTGAATCTAATTTGCTTGAGACATTATATTACTATTGTTGTTGAACTCAACGTACTATTTGTATCACTACTTAATCAAAGTATGGAGGTTTCCAATTCCAAGTCTATTTTGCACCTTCCAAATTTACATATTCAAATTCTGATTATATTATTATGGTCACGTATGGATATTCTTGTGATGATATGAAAACTTGGAGTCAGAAGAATGACGGAAGAATAAGATTAGCTAGCTGCACATATATAGATAGATTCAATCAGTTCACGTGAATCCAGGGTAGGGCTACTGACTACTGATATACTATGGACATGCAATGCCTGAAAGTACTGTTTGTTCTTGTGATGTGTACCTAATTAGATATGAAAGGAGGAATGGTGTAAAATGTAAATCAGAGTATTAGGAAATAGGAACACTTACTCTTATCACTATCACTTCGATGGATTGTTGAATTACCTACCTCGGAATGGATACCTGGAACACACCAAACCTCTAACTACGAATTAGAATTGGATCTGATTGAATCATAGAGAAACAAAATTCAGTAACAGAGCTCACACGTGTAACATGATCTAAGGATGTTAAGAATGAAGGAATGAGATGTTTGCACTTAGATTGGAATGTAATTAATTATTTGGCTTGGGAACGGTTTAGACTTAGATAAGTTCCTAGCTTAGCTAATATCATTGGCATGCATCTACCTGATTAAAGGACTAAGGCAAAATGACAATGTTTGGAATAAGACGGTTCAAGAACACGCTTACTATATATTCGTTCTAAGTTAAATCAAAGTTATTAACAGTATTTCTACATCGACTTGTAATTATGTGAGGCTTCGTTCGCACAACTATCAGTGCCATAAAAATTTTAATAGGAATATCTTTTTTCTTTAATTATCTTGTACAGCACAAATTTTATTTAGTCAAAGTTCCAAATCAAATATCAAACATTTAAGGGAAAACCAAAAAGAAAAAGAAATTGTGCCATGAAACGATTAAAATGCAGTCATAGTGTTGCAATTCCATTTTCCTTGGGAAAGTGGCAGTGATAGTGGAAAAAAGTTGGGGGAAGGGTCGGGCCAGACATACGGATACCGACACAAGTTTGGATGCAATATTGGGGTTGAGAATTGTGGCCTCGTGATCGGAGAAGGCAGATCCATTGAAGACTGTTCCTCCTAGTCACGTGTATTTTTTTTGACCAATTAATTTATCTTTCTCAGATCTTTTCTCCAAAATACTTCTCCTATAGTTTATGCATTATATACAGTGCCATGTAATTTTTATTTTTTAAACATTATTACTGTAATTATTTGAATGTGATAGTAGGTTACCCTCATGACTCATGCCCCATTAATTTTATCTTTTTTTGTTTGTCCCCCAAAAAAATTACATGCAGTGTAACTTATATTAACTGAAGTGATCATATCAGAATATCACAAAGATAATTACAAGTAATTGATTATAATATATAAAATTAATTATCTAATCAATAAGGCAAAGAATCTATTATACGTATAATTAAGGGACTGTTTCGTTTGTGTAGGTTGATATGGTTTATTGCTTTTTCCTTGCACCTATATTTGCTTAAGGGGGTTGGTTCACATGTATCACTGATAGTATTATTATTATTATTATTATTTACATTATAATCAGTGTGCTAAATTTAAACCCAACAATAATTTAAATTCTCAAATTAGTTCTACTATCATAGAACTGCCAGTATTACTTAGGTATATATTAAGAAATCATATACTCCTACTAAAGAACTACTAGGACTTTAAGTCGTTTCTTTACTCTTCTCCAGTCGACCACTTTGAGTCTTTTGCTTTAGCTTCATCCCCTCTCTTTGTTCTCTTTCTGACATGTTCACTAACACACACATAAACCTGGGCCCTCTCTTCATCTGCAAACAAAGAATAATCCAAAAACCAAAATTAAAAAAACATTTGACGACAACGTGGATTCTTGCACCTGCTGACTGGTTATTTCTCCAATTTAATACTAAGCTTATAAAGCTAACAGACTACCCCCACTCCATCAATATATTGCTCTCTCTCGTTCTCTACAAATAGCCTAGCCTCTCTCACCTAAATTCATTTCATCCCATCAATCGTACGTTTTCTTTTACTCTTCTTCTAAAACTCTGTAGGTTCATTAATTTCATAGAGCTGAGATAACTAACACGATGAATAGTTGCAGTGGTACTTATTGTCATGGGGGTCATTGCACTTGTGGTATGTTTTACAATCAAAACAATACTAGTACTGCTTCTGCCTACTCGATGCTCTATAACCAGTATCAGACAACTCCTTTTGAAGAAAATTATTCTGACCAAAACATGTATTCGTTTGCTTCTTCAACATCATCTAATTCAGTGGATTGTACACTTTCACTAGGGACACCTTCCACTCGTCTTAGTACCAGCAATGACAATAATGAAAAGCGACTTCAGTCTAATGAACGTCGCTCTAATTCTTACATGTCCAAATGCTGGAATATTTTACAGTCCAAAAATCACAAGTCCAGTCGCGGCAGCAGCAATGGCAACACTAACTCAGGCGGCGCTGATCCTCTTGTTGCTCGCCGATGTGCTAATTGTGACACCACTTCAACACCTTTGTGGAGAAATGGTCCTAGAGGCCCTAAGGTATATATTTTTAGCTCAACAATTTGAATTTTTTTATACAATCAACTCATTTGAAAATCAATTGGAGGTAACTATATGTATTAAAAATGTTTCGGTAATTTCCAAAAGATGGTAAATTAATGATTGCAATCAGGAGAAGAGTCAATGAAGGGTTCAATTGAATCTCTTTTTATTAGAAAATTCTATTGAGCAAATAATGTAAATATAAATTATTTATATATAAATAAATATATTGAATCACCTTAATATAATAAGGAAATTAAACCTTCTAGCAATGTGGCGCAAGTTTTACTTTAAGTCATTAATTTGAATTTAGCTTTTGGCATTTTTGTATTTCCTGAATTTCCTTTCAATAATTTCTGATTTCAACATTGGTTGCAAATATAAAACTATATTAACAATGTAAAAAGAATTTCTGTCGTTAGTTTACAACTTTACATAAGTTAATTTAGGCGAGTAGAGAATTATGGATATTATTATTAGCGAACACATGTTTTCATTCTCTAATGGATCGGAGTATAATATTGAACAATGTGCAGTCACTTTGCAATGCGTGCGGAATCCGTTTCAAGAAAGAAGAGAGGAGAGCCAGTGCGGCGGCGGCCACCGCAAACGGTGGCGGAATGGATCATATGATAAACGGTGGTTCATGGGTTCATCATTCACAAGCACAGAAAATGCCGTGTTATTCTTCAGCCGCCTATGGAAATCATGAATTCAGGTTCATAGAAGACGATGATCGTGATTCCGATACTACCATTCCCTTCTGGCCTTTTATGGCGTCTCAACGTTGCTGATCAACAACAACAAGACTGAAAAACGCAGCATTTAGCAAAGTTTAAACTTCGACCAAAGCAAAATTTGCTTTTTTAATTTGGTCCCTCAAATATTAACATATTCTTATTTTTGTCCTTATGATATATAGTTAAAGCACATTAATTGAACTTTCAGTTGATTGATATGTGCACTTTTGATCATCTTTAATTAAGTGACTAAATTTTTAATTCACATATATATTATCTTAAATTTGTTTGTCAGCGTAATGTGTTTCTTGAAATAGTTTTTAAAGGCAAAATATTTCCTATATGAACGACCAATAGCACGCATTATAATGTCAACTATACAAGACCAAAATTAGAAATTATCAATGATGGAGAGACAAAAATATAATTATCTCAAAAAATAAAGGCGTCCCCAAGCATCTTGTCAAGATGATGTTATAGTTCTGACATGATAGCTGTGGTTCAAGATAAATTCTTTTCCTATCATCAGTTGGGTCCGTTAATCTTTTGAGTTAATTCTATGTTTTTGTTTAGTGGCTTTTCCTTCTTTTAGTAACAGAATTGTACGTAGTTACTTTAACTTTTCACTTTGATGATCAGTCAAACATATAGACTAAGACTAAATAGTAACATTCCTTTTTTGTTACTCTGCTTCACAAGTGGTATACTTTCTTGAATATGATGATCGGCCACGTCACTTTATCAACTGAAAGTTTACGTTACTACTAAAGACTGAAACAGTTACTGTACAATTCTTCGCTTTCTATGTATGAAAATGATCAAATTATTGCCTAAACCGCTGCATCGTTCATCAGTTATTATCAGCTTGTTTAATTTCATTTCACTCTGGGCCATAACTGACAGTTCATTAGATGTTAATAGATGAACGGATCGAACACTGTACTCAGCATGGTATGGTGGATTCCAAAGTCGTTCTGTTCAGATGTGACAAATAAACTAGTGGCCTCGTACTAGGACTTTGGCTGGGCATACATCACCAGTCCAATGTAACGTGGATAAAAGTTTGGTATTTAAGGGAAAATATAAATCTATTTGTTATAGATGCGATTGTAGGCAAACTATGAGTCCAGAACCTAAATGTGGTTCCTTTGACAAGTAGGACCGAAATAAGTAAAAAAAAAAAGAGTAACATTTCTATGTATAACGTTCTTTTAAAGAGCGCTATACTTTAACGGAGTTTTGGACGTTAAAGGATAGCGCTCTTTAAAATAGCGTTATACATATAATGCGTTAAAGAAAAACGCTATATATGTGTATAGCGCAGTAATAAAGAGCGTTATACCTGTTTTGTGGGTCCACCAGTAAGTCTCCTGCATTTAACTGACATAACAATAATTTAAATGGGTATAGCGCCCTTTAAAAGAGCGCTATACCTAAATAATTTAGCCCTCCCGAGCTAGGCATTGCCTTATTTAAAGGCATTAGGATTTTACAGAAATCCAATCAAAAATATTCTAACTCCTGTTCAAACTTTTCTTCTTGTTAAATTCTCAAGTATTTTTTCATAATGTCTGAAGAGTGAAAAGTAAGGGTTTCATTATACTGTGGGGGGGGGGGGTGAGGTTGTGGTGTGAATAACACTGTGAGCTATAGTTTATCTCCACAATGTCATGTTAAGTTGCCACTTACAATGGAGTACGATACATTGGTATCGTTGTTATGTAAAAAAATGAGTGTGAGGAAACATTCAGTGAACCTTAAAGTAACCGGAATATATCTGTATTCCGTCACTCCGCAAGGGTTTGCTTGTTACGCTGAGTTTAACATCGACGATGATGAAACTTTGAGGGATTTTTTGAGGACTCCGGATGAATACCGGGAATTTCTTGTAATAAAGATGTTGGAAATATACATCAAGGTTGACGACGTTTACAATAATGAGGTTGAGCATAACAAGGATAACCCTCAGTCATCGGGTGATTATTCTGGAGCAGTGTTTGCCGGACAGGTTCCGGCTAAAAGAGTTTGCCCTGATTTAAACTTATCACCACGGGCGAATGAGGAGCGAGGAAATAATTTCTCTCCCGCTTTACATAATCCACAAGACGAGCGGTAAACTTCAATTTTTCTTTGTGTTAGGATTTATATTTTTGTTGTATCGAATTTGTATTAACGCTCATATATTCCAGAGGGGGTACCAGCCAGATATGAATTTTACAAGTTATGAACCAACGCCCATTTGGAATATGCCTAGTTTTGGTGTGTTGGATCATGGTAGTCCACCAGGGAGTCATCACCAACAGGAAAATGTCCATCATGAAATGTCAACACATTACGACCTGGAAGTGAAGTGATACATGGGCGCACTGGAACACTTTAACCCCCAGACGGTTGTTGAATGGAAGCTTGAGCGGAGTCCGGAAAAACCAGAATATATATTCAATTACGTGTTCTGGGCATTTAAACCAGTAATTGATGGTTTCCCGCATTGCCGACCGGTAATATCCATAGACGACACTCATGTCTATGGAAAGTATGATATCAAGCTGTTGATAGCCGTTGCAGTAGATGCTAATGGACAAATATTTCCTCTAGCTTTTGCTATTTGTGCTAATGAAAGCTAAGAGACGTGGACGCTGTTTTTGAACCATCTGAAAGAGCATGTTGTCAAACGGTATTCCGGTGTTTGTCTAATATCTGATCGGCATGGTGGTATCTTAAGTTCTGTAGAGAGCTTGCCTGCATGAAAAGAACCTTATGCCTACCACCGTTACTGTGTGAGGCACTTGAAGGCCACTTTCCATAAGGCACATCCCAACAAGGATCTGTATGATTTGATGTGGATGGAAGCAACAGACCACCAAGAGCATAAATTCCGGAGGCACATGAAATCTATCAGGTAGGAAGACGAGAGAGCCTATCATTGGTTGATGCGACATGAGCTTCACAAGTGAACTTTTCATGCGGATGGTGGAAGAAGTTGGGGAATTCTGACTACAAATGTGTTGGAGTCTTTCAACGGGTTATTGAAGTTGGCAAGAGGATTGCCTGTCACTGCCATGTTATGGATGTCGTTCAAGTAGATGGCGGAGAGGTTTGTTGAAAGGGCTGCAACTGAAATGTCATTGATGAAAAGAGGTGTTGAATTTATACCACTGCCGACGAAGAGATTTGAGAAATACAGGCAGTGAGCACATTGACATTCATTTTTACAATATGATCATGCAAAAAATATTTTTGAAGTTCGCACCGCTATCCATCAAAATCGGGGAAATAATGTACATACCATAAATGAATCTGGAAGGTTATGCTCTTGTGGGAAATGGTCCATCTACCACATGCCGTGCTTACATGCCATCAGGTGCTTTTAACATGTTGGTTTAGGGCCAACCAACTACGTTGATAAACAATATAGAGTTGCTGCATACTTAAACACCTATGTGGGCAGTTGCAACCAGTGGGTGCTGAGCATTATTGGCCGCCGAAACCATTTAAAATGGTGTGTAACAAGGATTTTTTGCGTCGAATACAGGTGCAGAAGAGAACGCGTATACAGAACCAAATGGATGTTAGTGATACCATTTATGCGCGCAAATATGGTATATTCTCGCAAACAGGACACGACCGTCGAAAATGTCCTTCGGTTGGTTTGGGTGGCGGTGGTAATTAATGCATTTCTCCCTCCCGATCATGTAATCAAAAACAGTTTTAGATTAAAAAACGAAAAAATATGTGAATATATTTGATAAATATAATTAAAAAATAGTTGATTTAAAGGAAGATTTTTGATAAATATGTGAGTACATATAGCGCGGTTAAATACTACGTTATGTATGTTGTCTTGTCGAACTGAAAAGTTGCCCGCCTGCGAAAAAGCTGTTTTGTATCCTCTTTAACACGCAAAGCATAGAGCGGTTAAATACTACGTTATCGTTATATGTGTGGCCTTGCCTATAAATAACATGCGCATTCTAGTTATTTTCTGCGCTTAACAATAACCAATAGCAAAAATTTCCATAAAAGCAAGGTTTTTTTACGCTTTAACAAATGTCTGAACGCCTTTATGTACCAAGGTGCCAGTGCGGCAAAAAATGTATGATGATGGACTGTTGGGATGATGATGAAGTTGGACGCCGCTACTGGATGTGTATGAACAAGTTTTATAGGGTTCCCGATGAACTTTTTTGCAATTTTGAGGTATGGATTTTTGAACCCTGTAAGCAGGAATGCTACAAATGATCTTTGCAATTTCTTCATGATTTGACCAAAAAATAGTGGGAATATGAAAAAGAATATAAACAAGAAATTGCGGAGTTGAAGGAGAAAAAAGAGATAGAATTAGAAAAAAATAAGTTGGAAGTCAAATTTAAGTGGTTGGAGCAGAGAATAACGAGCGACAGTGACTAAACAATGACATGTATGTGTTGAGTGTACTACTTTATCTTTATGTTTCTCATGTCATGTATTTTGATTAGTTGTACTGAATTTAAATTATATTAAGTTGTTATGTTTATGTTTGTGCTGTAGTATTAAAATAAAGAAGGAACGAGAAAATAAAAACATAATGCGCATATTATGTAAACATAAAGAATTGTTGTTATTATTTACATAAATAAAAAGATCAATGTGTCCTACAGCCTGTGTGCTTCAGTACAGCCGCTGGCCTGAGGTGCATCCCATCCCGCCTGGCTACGCTATCAGGACCATCCTCATCACGTCGCCTCTTTATAGCAGGATGCGTTGTAGCATGATCATCAGTGGTGCTGGCAGGATCAATAGAAGAAGCCGTCAGTCCAGTAGAAACCTACAGAAGAATAATTCAACTCATTATAGAAAAGTATATATTAAGTCACAACAATTTAAATTGTCTTACCATGGTCTCGTCGAGCTCCTGAATATAATCATCCGTCGCAGCCATGTCAGCATCGTACAAAGAGTCCTCCGTGACGGGCGGAGATGAAGACTTAATAAGAAAATTAATAAAGTTATGAAAAATAAATTAGAAAAGAAAACATAAATTTAAATTTAATACTAATAAAACATACCTGCGCCTGTGAAAGCTCCCCAGCACCCCCTCGATGATAAGCCATAGCTCAACCGGCGCCCACTGTCCAAATCTCGTGTCGGCCGATCCTCAACAGCGGTCGATGGGCCTGGGAAGTATGCATCCCAATGCTCTCCGGTAAGGTCTGTGCCCGTGATCAATAATGGACCTGACAGGGTTACTTACGAAGTCCTTGGAGTGAGCTGCATCCCAAGGCTGTATGACAACATGCTGCTGGGATACTCGTCCGGCTCATGGAGGTCACCCGACAGATCAACATCAACATCATCAATAGGGGCCTCAACGCCCCTTGCTGGGGACCACCTCCTCGCCTCCCACCACGACCCTGTGCGGCAGCCCTACCTCATAGGGTACCCCCACCTCGAGGGGAACCCTGTCTTGTCAGGCACCCCTACCCCGTGTGACACCCCTACCTCGCTGGTACTGCTCTGGCGCCACATAAGAAGGGTTGTGTCCCAAGCGCTGATCCTCTCGAGCTCGCTGCAGTGTCTGGGCAGCCACCTCTACAACCTGCCGGCCGTAATCATGTAAGCGGCCGCTCCCTCGCCGGCATGCTGCTGCATCTGTAGTCCCATCTGGTAGACTATATGTATGCCAATAGCGTGCACAACGTATAAACTATAAACTACAGAACACTATGTTACAGTTATATAATAAGTAATAGCGGAAAACATACCAGGGCCTCGTGCCGCCGTATGGAGCATACCAACCGCCAGCTTGATGAATGGGATTCCCGAAAAAAAAGTCGGGTAACGCGGTGGTACTAGTGCATATAAAGCTGAATAGTCTCCGTGTGGATCTGTGAGAGGGGGGCGGAGTCAGGTCAGCTCGCTGATCCCAAGTATGGTCCTGCGCCTCTAGCCATGCTACATATGCATCGTCCACCCTAGAACAATCATCCCGCTGATAATGTATGCGCTCCCATGTAGGCCCTCTCGGTATATACTGCAGGCGACCAAACTGGCGAAGTACCCGCTCTGTGGCATGATGTTCCACAATATCGAGGCACATCAGTGGGACGTAAGTGCTCCAAATCAGTCGGCCAGCCGAGCAATAATCGGGCAGGCCACCTATCAAGTCGTTAATATATGGTGTTCAGATGAACTATCAAATAACAATAGAAAACGTGTGTATGTGCAACACATGTGAAGCTATACCAAGTAAAGTTAGGTACACATTTACCCGTGCGCCCTCCAGCATATCTAACACATCCCTACAAAGGGGGGGATTATGCTGAGCCTCGTAATCTCGTACATATCCACGCCGGAGAACCCACCTCCTAGCTAGAGGGAGAAATGGAGGTGGCAAATCCGGAGGTAATGGTTGTAGAGGTTGCTGCAACTGCAGGAACCGCTCCCAGGCCCAAACCTAACATATAAAGTTGACGTAAAGTTTAAGATAAATTTTTACTAGATAGAATTGGAAGGAATGAACAGAGTATTCAAATATGTTGTCACTTGTAGAAGCGGCAAAAATCCACATACGTTATGCTGGGTGCCCATGCTCGCCCGACACATATGCTTGTACAAGTAGGCGAGAACATCAGCATCCCAACTGTACTGGGATAAATCATCTAGCAACTGAAGATGATGAAGAAATCGCAAGCTGACTAGGTTCCCCGAAGTGTTCGGGAACAAGACCCCCCCAAACAGAAGGAGCAGCAACAACCTCGTATACCGGTGAATATGCAGATCATCTATTTCGCCGGTGATGTCGGGGTGCAATATCTCCAAATGTTGTCGAATAGCTGTCAAACTCACCCGACTGGCCCCTGAGTATGCAGTCTCATCTTGTGGCCTGAAACTAGTGAACCGCTGCAGCATGTCCAAATACTGCCATCTCTTTCATGCCCCGAGCCAGTGCAACGGGCAGTCCATCAACGAGCAGCCCATATAAAACCTCCACGTCCTGCAGCGTGATGGTGGCCTCGCCAATGGGCAGGTGGAAAGTGTGCGTCTCTAGTCGCCACCGCTCTATCAGGGCCATGATCAAAGACCAGTCGAGCTCAGCCGCCCAATCTCAAAAATCCTGTAGAAGTCTGTATCCCGCAGGTGCTGGATTACACGGGGATGGAGATCTCTGTCATTCATAAAATCCCACATGTCGTCCACTCTCCTGGAGCGGAGTGTGTGGGCCAGTAACTCTCCCTCCCATACGTAGGCGGACCTATGATCGCCCTGTAACACTAATAGCTCATTAGAGAAAGGTCCGGGATGCATAGGCGGCATGTCCATGTCGTCTATAGTAAATTAAACAACATTAATTGTATGTTTGCTCTGTAAGTTAAATATTTATTTTTTATAATTATATAATATTTAATTAGACAGATTATATATCTATGGGTTCCAGGCTCGATATTTGAGGCCCAGTAGCACTAAGCTATCCTTAATTTTTATGTGTGTCAATTTTAATATTTTCATAATTTTGGATGTTTGTTCTGTAAATTATATAATTATTTTTTATAATTGTACAATATTTAGTGGGACAGAGTATATACCTATGGGTTCCAGGCTCGATATTTGAGGCTCAGTAGCACCAAGCTATCCTGAATTCTTATGTATGTCAATTTTAATATTTTGCATGTTAGTTTCATAATTTTATATGTTAGTTTTGTAAATTAAATAATTAATTTTTATAAATTGGACAAAGTTTGTGTTTGATCTATCCGTATAAGAGATACTTAAACTACATAGATTCTACGCTAAAAGGCTCTACATTTTACTACGCTAAAAAGGCACTATATTACTAGTCTTTAAGCAAATAAATAATCTAAACTAGATAAAAATAACAAATACATTTTAATCACAAAATATTCACAAAATACATATAAAATAGTAAAAGAAATTTATTAAAATTTTTATTAACAAATAATAATGATTTCTCATTTTTACATATTTTTTAGAACAGTAATATCTTAGTCCGGATAAAAATAACATACTAGTTTAATCGCAAAAAAAATACAAAAAACATGGAAACACATTCAAAACAACTAATATGCATTATTATACGAGTTTCGACATAAACTAAATTAAAATACCTCGATTTATATTTTTCAAAAAGTTGATGAATTGAAAATTTGAACCCCAAACAAGCAAACCATAATAATAGAAGGATTGGCTAGGATGTGGGACCTACTATCTTATCTTTTGTGTGACGGGTGGGATCCACTACAATTTGTTTTTAATGAAATTGGGGGGGGGGGGAACCGTTATGTTTTTTTTTTAAAATGGGGGAGGGGACTGGTTCGTTGATCGTGGGGAGAAGAAGGGCCCCTTTTTATCTATGTATAGCGCGGTATATAACTGCGCTATACATATATCACTTTTATATATCGCGCTATGCATAGCTGTCTTATTAGCCCATCATAACGCGGTTTAAAAAGGCGTTATATACGTATAACGCTCTTTTAAAGAGCGCTATACTTTAACGTCCAAAACTCCGTTAAAGTATAGCGCATTTTAAAAGAGCGTTATACATGTTATTAATACTGTATTGCTGAAAAATCAATAAAGTATTAAACTTTCTGAAATAAAACCAGAAGCAGAAAGTTAGTAGAAAAGTTTAACGAAATAAATTTTGAAAAACAGTATCGGAATAAGTCGAGCCCACTGAATGCACAGTGTGTCCTTAAGGAAATTATTCCCCTCAAGTACCCGAGGTGCTGGAATATTATCCTCCTAGGATAGAACGATTTAACTCACCAGCGTATTGGTACCAAAAACTCCGGTGAACGGCGAACCACTCAATGGTCGTAAAACACACTGGAAAATATTGTGAAGAAGAAGAAGTAGATAATCAGAAAATTTAGTAAGTAAAAATTCTGGGACTCAAGGCATATTTATAGACTATTTTGCACTTATTCTGAAAAGGTTTGCAACCTTTCAGAACAGTCATAGCTGTTGGAACAGGTGAGAATATTGCAGGAAAACTGAAAAACGAATTTAAAATAATCCGGAAAAAAAAAATGGACCGGACCGGACCGGGTTGCGGGTCATGGATTATTTCAGATTGAATTTTCATTAATTATTAAATTAATTAATTAAATAATTTTAAAGGAATTTTGTCCAAAAAGATTAATCAATCAATCGATCCAAATCCGAATCCGAAGCCGAGCGAGCGACAACGACGACGGCGCGAGACTTGCCTTCTTCTCAACTCTTTAAAAGTTAGAAGAAGAGAAATTGAATATATACCCATCAAAAGTCTTTTCTTCCTTCAACATGGGACAATGTCCCTTTGGCAAGGAGGGAAACTCAAATATTTCATTTCCCATTCACGCTCTTTAAGATACACCAAGCTTAAAATCAAGCTCTACCAAGCTTAAAATCCAATAATCCCCCACACGAATGGGGAATGGCTATAAAATAAAGCAATGCACGGATGCGTGTTTGTTTTACATGCAAGAATTTATTGCATCTGGATAAGTATATTTCCCTTTGAACTTTCCGCAGTGAACTTATATCGGATATACTCGGTCAATCGGTAGATTTGATATCTTTGAACCGTCGAGATTTGTTGTTTACTTAGACAACATAAGTCACACAATCAATCCTTAACCATCTATGGTTCCCACGGTTGTGTTCGTGTCAGCCATGAACACCGCCTGGTTTCATGAGTGCTTAGAGAATGGGCCTTTACTTTCATTCCCTTTGAAGCGGCTTACACTTCACACTCAGATAGGTGATTCCTAAACGTGTAATCCTAAAGACACACTATCTGGTCATATCTTGCCAGAATTAGCAAATCATTAAAAAACTTTAAGCTTTATTGACTCATCAAAAAGCCTTAATGCTTTACCTCAATTTTTGAACATTGTCTTTATCACGAGAATGAGTTGAGTTATTTGAAAATGTTGAACCATCATTCATAACTTTGTTTGATCTCTTCGAACCTAGCTCTTGGGATCTCCAGTCTTCTAGGTAGAGTTACCGCTATAATGACTTGTCCTAGACCTTAACCCCATTCCCTTTGATGATCTTTCAGCTGCCTCTCTAGATAGGCCTTTTGTAAGTGGATGCGACACGTTATCTTTTGACTTTACATAATCAATTGTGATAACACCACTAGAGAGTAGTTGTCTAACGGTATTGTGTCTCCGTCATATATGACGAGATTTTCCGTTATACATAACGAACCTGCCCTACCGATTGCCTCTTGACTATCACAATGTATACAAATAGGTGCCAAAGGTTTGGGCCAAAATGGAATATCTTCCAAGAAATTTCGGAGCCTTTCAGCTTCTTCACCGACCTTATCTAAAGCTAAGAATTCAGATTCCATTGTAGAACGAGAGATGCACATTTGTTTGGATGATTTCCAAGACACTACTCCACCCACAATTGTGAAAACATATCCATTCATGGATTTAACTTCAGATGAACCAGTAATCCAATTTGCATCACTATATCCCTCGATCACGGAGGGATATTTATTATAATGCAAAACATAGTTTTGGGTATGTTTCAGATACCCCAAAACTCGTTTCATTGAAATCCAATGTATTTGATTGGGATTACTTGTAAATCGACTCAATTTTCTAATAGCACATGCTATATCTGGTCGCGTACAATTCATTATATACATCAATCTTCCCAATACTCTTGCATAGTCCAGTTGTGAGTCACTTTCACCTTCATTCTTTTGAAGTGCATAACTCACGTCAATTGGAGTCTTGGCAATTTTGAAATCCAAATACTTGAACTTGTCAAGTACCTTTTCAATGTAGTGATACTGTGATAATGCTACACCTTGTGGAGTCTTGTGAATTCTGATTCCTAAAATCACATCAGCAACTTTTAAGTCTTTCATATCGAATTTGCTAGCAAACATGCGCTTTGTAGCATTTATATCTGCCATACTTTTTCTCATTATCAACATGTCATCAACATATAAACAAACAATGACTTCATGACCTGGAGTGTTTTTAATGTAAACACATTTGTCGCACTCGTTGATTTTAAACCCACTTGCCAATATTGTTTGGTCAAATTTGGCATGCCATTGTTTGGGTGATTCTTTAAGTCCATAAAGCGACTTAAGAAGTTTGCACACTTTCTTTTCTTTACCAGGAGCCACAACATCCTCAGGTTGTTCCATGTAAATCTCTTCCTTCAATTCTCCATTTAAGAAAGCTGTTTTAACATCCATTTGATGGATTTCAAGACCATACACGGCCGCTAGTGCCACTAACACCCTAATACATGTTATCCTTGTTACTGGCGAGTAAGTGTCAAAGTAATCAAGGCCTTCCTTTTATCTATAACCTTTGTCAACAAGTCTTGCCTTATATTTGTCAATAGTGCCATCAGCTTTCATTTTCCGTTTAAAGATCCATTTCGAACCCTTATTTACCGGAGGAAGATCAACCAATTCCCATGTATGGTTATCCAAAATTGATTGAATATCAGTATTGACTACCTCTTTCCAAAATGCTGAATCAGAAGATGACATAGCTGCTTTAAAAGTTTGGGGTTCGTTTTCAAGCAAGAATGTCACAAAATCTGGTCAAAAGGAAGTAGATGTTCTTTGACGTTTGCTACACCTTGGATCTTCTACACTTGGAGTATTTTCCTTTGGTTCGTCCTGAGGTCGTTTAGGTCTTTCACTTAACGACTCGCATTCAGCTTTATACGGATAGATGCTTTCAAAGAATTCAGCATTATCTGATTCCATAATCGTATTAATATGAATCTCGGGATTATCAGATTTATGAACCAAAACCGACATGCTTTACTGTTTGTAGCATATCCAATGAAAACACAATCTACTGTTTTTGGTCCGATTTTAACCCTTTTAGGTAAAGGAACTTGTACCTTTGCTAGAAACCCTCACACTTTGAATTTCAAGTTGGATTTTCTTCCTTTCCATTTTTCATATGGAATAGATGCGTTTTGCTGTGGGGTACTCTGTTGGGTATTCGGTTAGCTGTAAGGATAACTCCCCCCAACAAACTTTGTGGTAATCCAGAACTTATTAATAAAGAATTCATCATTTCCTTTAATTTCCAATTTTTCCTTTCCGCAATTCTGTTGGATTGAGGTATGTAAGGTGCAGTAGTTTGATGGATAATTCCATATTCCGAACATAAATGGAGATTCATATTCTCCACCTCTATCACTTCTAATTATTTTGATCTTTTTATTCAATTGATTCTCCACTTCATTCTTGTATTGCTTAAATGCTTCAATTGCTTCATCCTTACTATTAAGCATATAAACATAAAAATATCGAGTGCAATCGTCAATAAAAGTAATAAAATACTTTTTCCCACCTCGAGATGGTGGCGACTTCATATCGCAAATGTCAGTATGAATTAAGTCTAAAGGATTTGAATTCCTTTCAACAGACTTATAAGGATGTTTTACAAACTTAGATTCAACACATATTTGACATTTCAATTTATTACACTCGAATTTAGGAAATAATGCTAAATTAATTAATTTTCGCAAGGTTTTATAATTGACATGTCCTAAATGAATATGCCATAAATTATTTTACTCCAATAAATATGAAGAAGCTGAAAATTTATTCATACTGTCAACAACCATTACATTGAGTTTGAAAAGGCCCTCCGTGAGGTAGCCTTTTCCAACATACATTTCATTCTTTCTTACAACAATTTTATCAAAAACAAATACACATTTGAATCCATTCTTCACAAGTAAATAAGTAGAAACTAAATTCTTCCTAATAGTAGGAACATGAAGAACGATGTTGAGCGTTAACGCCTTGCCGGAAGTCATCTTCAGGAATATCTTTCCATAACCTTCAATCTTGGCTGTTGCATTATTTCCCATGGAAATCTTTTCTTCGGGACCAGCAGTAGAGTAAGTCGCAAATGCTTCTTTGACATCACAAACATGTCGAGTGGATCCAGAGTCAATCCACCACTCCTTCGGATTTCCAACTAGGTTGCATTCCGAAAGCATTGCACAAAGATCATCAACGTCATCATTCTTCTCCACTATTTTGGATTGTCCCTTCTTATCATTTTTCAGGAGACGACAATAAGGGCTTTGTGACCAACTCTTCCACAATTGTAGCAGTTGCCCTTGAATTTCTTTTTGTTCTACTCCTTAGTCTGTCTAGAAGACCTCTTCCTCTTCTTACTTTTTGGAGCAGTCTCCTCAACGATATTAGCTCCCGTGATCGTTGAATTTCCACGAGACTTCTTCTAGGCTGTTTTGTTGTCTTCCTCAATCTTGAGACGTATCATAAGATCTTCCAACTTCATTTCTTTGCGCTTGTGCTTAAGATAGTTCTTGAAATCTCTCCACGAAAGAGGCAATTTTTAATCATTGCAGCCACTTAAAATGCTTCATTCACGACCATACCTTCAACAATAAGGCCGTGAAAAATAAGTTGAAGTTCCTGAACTTGGGTTCCCATAGTTTTTCTGTCTATCATTTTATAGTCTAGAAACTTGGCAACCACGAACTTCTTCAAGCATGCATCTTTCGTCTTGTACTTCTTCTCAAGTGCGTCCCATAATTTTTTCGAAGTATTCATCGCACTGTACACATTGTACAAGTCATCCTCTAAAGCGCTTAAGATATAGCCTTTGCAAAGAAAATCTGCCTTCTTCCACGCCTCAACAATCATGAATTTCTCGTTGTCCGGCATGTCTGCAGCAGGTACTGGAGGTTCTTCACTAGTGAATTTCTGCATACCAAGTGTGGTAATCCAGAAGAACACCCTTTGCTGCCATCCTTTGAAGTTGGCTCCAGAAAATTTCCCAGTTTCTCTGCCGGTGGATCAGCAGTTCGGCTTGACGAGGCTATCGTTGTTGCCACAACATTCACTGAAGAATTTCCGTTATCAATTGCCATTTCTCACTGTAGACAACAGAATATTTCAATTAATGGAAAAACCAGAACAATAAACAATACTGTAATTAAAAAATAATACGTATAATAAATAAAAATTAAAGTTTTTATATACTGTTTCACAGAAAACGATGAAGTTTTTATGTTCTTCAAATCTTTTTCTGAATTTCAATATTCTGATGAAGTTTTTATATCTTCAAATCAGAATAGTAAAATTCAGAAGGAGTAGAAAACCACACAGGTTTTAATCTCCACAAACAGAATACAGAATAAAAAATAATTTTCTTAAGATTGTTATTAAAACAGTATTGCTGTAAAATCAATAAAGTATTAAACTTTCTGAAATAAAACCAGAAGCAGAAAGTTAGCAGAAAAGTTTAACGAAATAAATTCTGAAAAACAGTATCGGAATAAATCGAGCCTACTGAATGCACAGTGTGTCCTTAAGGAAATTATTCTCCTCAAGTACCCGAAGTGCTGGAATATTATCCTTCCAGAATAGAACGATTTAACTCACCAGCGTATTGGTACCAAAAACTCCGGTGAACGGCGAACCACTCAATGGTCGTAAAACACATAGGAAAATATTATGCAGAAGAAGAAGTAGATAATCAGAAAATTTAGTAAGTAAAAATTCTGGGATTCAAGGCATATTTATAGACCATTTTGCACTGATTATGAAAAGGTTTGCAACCTTTCAGAACAGTCATAGCTATTGGAACATGTGAGAATATTGCGGGAAAACTAAAGAACGGACCGGACTGGACCGGGTCGCAGGTCATGGGTTATTCCGGATTGAATTTTCATTAATTATTAAATTAATTAATTAAATAATTTGAAAGGAATTTTGTCCAAAAAGATTAATCAATCAATCTTTGACCTAAGCCGAAGCCAAGTGAACGACGACGACGCGAGGCTTGCTTTCTTCTCAACTCTTTAAGATCTAGAAGAAGAGCAATTGGATATATACCTATCAAAAGTTTTTTCTTCCTCCAATATGGGATAATGTCCCTTTGGCAAGGAGGGAAACTCAAATATTTCATTTTCCCTCCATTTTCCATTCACCCTCTTTAAGCTACACCAAGCTTAAAGCTCTACCAAGCTTAAAACCCAACAATACATAGAAAGATAACTCTTTTTTTAAACGCATTTCCGTCACACTTGTCCAAAAAAACTACAAATGGGTTTTGAATACCAGATGGGGGAATTAATATGACAGGTAATGATTGATATTTACTAATTATTTTGTGTCTTTTGTATAACACTTGGGACTGTTTTTATGAGTTAGGACTCTTGCTATTTCTTAGTATTTGTTAGGACTCTCACTATTCTAATCCTCTGTATACGAGAAATGCTTAACAATAAAGTTGCTGAACTTCTCAAGTTACCGCGATTTGAAACTTTTCGCAAACAAGTTCCCAGGTTTGTAGTTTCTTGATTGAATCAAAATTCAGCAATTATCGGCAAGTCAAGGAACAAGAGCAAAGGCTTAGACGCCTAATTTTCATGGAATTAAACCCAAATTGGGGAAGAAGGGGTGCATGAGAAATTGATTCTTCTTTTGAGGATTTGAGTGGGCAATTGTGGTCCGATTTTAGTGTTTTTGGTATGTATAGAATCGTGGGAGGAAGAGGATTCTAATGATGTAAAAATTATCGAATTTAGAGACGTGGGCCCGGGGCTCGGGTTTGGCCGAATTTCGAGATTCTTGTATAATTTGATAATTTTCGATTGGGTTGTGTTCCTTGAATATATATTAATGATGTTGAAATGATTTTGGCTAGATTCGGAGAAATCGAGAGCCAATTTGATGGGCATGAGTATAATGGACTAGTGTTGTGGCCCGGTAGAGGTAAGTAATGGTTGTAAATCTTGTCCTGAGGGTATGAAACCCCGGACTACATATTTCTCACTAATTTTTGAAAGGCGCACATGTCGGATGACGAGTATATGGCGCGTACTGACTTTTGGATTGGACTAAGTCCTCTCCGCGGCAACTAATGAGTTGCATATTTACTCAAAACCTTGTGTTAAATTATGTTCTAAAGAATTGTGAAATATTCGGGCTGTAAGCCATGTTTGGGGCGTAGTGCCGATCTGTTTAACCCCTTGGGGGCTATTTTACTGATATTCTCACTACTTCGAAACTATGATTTTACACTCAGTCTTTCTTGTGAAATTGTTGACACTCCTATTTGATGATATTGGGATTTCTTGAAATGAAATACCATTTGGGTCGAGAACCCCGTTTTATTTATGGCCCGAGTGGATGTTGAGAGTGTCTGACTGAGTGAGGCCGAGGGCCAATGTTGTGAGGATATTTATGATATGAGACAGGCCGAGAGCCTGAGAGTGATTGATGCCATGATTTGGCTTATTTATTAGCGCTTGGGCCGAAGGAGCCCCTCCAAAGTCAGAGTCTGTAAACACCCCTAGTGAGCACAGGTACCTACCGAGTGCCGAGTGACGAGTGGTTGGGAGGCATGAGTGATTGTGAGGTGCTGAGTGATTGTGAGGCATGCCCGAGGGGCTGATTATGATACATGTTTTTTCCTGATGAGCTACTTATGATTTTACTACATTCATTTGCATACCAAATCCTTTGTTTTAAAGTTGTTTAAAATGTGCTTTCTTTAAAGGACTTTTTCTGAAGTTGATTTTAAGGCATGATGATTTCATATATCTATGTTATACTATTGGAAAGAAAGGCTATACATCTTGTGATTTGATAACATTGATTTTATGTGTTTCTTGCTGCTCAGACCTGATTTATTTTCATTAATACTGAGTTGGAGAACTCACATTACTCCCTGTAGCTTGTGTGCAGATTCAGGTGTTAGGGCAGGGTGAGCTGTCTATCTGTTCCAGAGATTCTAGGAGGTTTGCGAGGTAGCTGCATGCGTCCGCAGTCCTGCTCCCTCTCCTGCTCCCTTTCCTGCTTACTATTATAGAATTTATTTTCGTCGAGTTGTATATTTTATGTAGATACTCATGACTAGTGACTCCGGGTTCTCGGGGGTTGTATTAAATGTTCAACATAGATTTAACTGTTTTATCAAATGTTTAAAGGAACTTTTATGGGTATTCGATATAGTGAAGATGAAAAAGGGAAGCTTATTATAATTCGAATTTGGGTTTTGGCTGGCCTAGTTCCATGATAGGCGCCATCACGACTGGCCTGGATTTGGGGTCGTGACAGCTTAGTATCAGAGCTAGGTTACATAGGACTCACCGGTCATGAGCAGGTTTAGTAGAGTCTTGTGGATCGGTACAGAGACGTCTGTGCTTATCTTCGAGAGGGTGCGGAGCCCTTAGGAAAATCTCACATTTTAAAAAAAAATTCTTGTCGTGCGAATCCATTGTATTCAGCCAAGAGCGTAACTCTTGAATTCCTTCCATGTATTCGAGCGCGCACGAGAGTGCCTGGTATCAGCTGTGCATCGACGACTTGTGGCTTCCATGGATAAGATGTGATTTTGGCATGTTGTAATGGGTCAGTCTGGAGGACTTGAGGCCAGATTCATTCTGTGGATTGATTGCTGAGATTTTCGTTGTGTGAGCACATGTAATTGGGGACTTGTATGTCAATTTGTGTTCTTATTGATGAGAATTGGTGACTAGATGCCTATGTGGTGGGTGAATTGATGGCTAGATGTGTTCAGACTGTGAAATGTGTTGAAAGGGTTGGCTGGAAATGTGGTAAGATTTATTGAGTGTTCGATTGCTGTCTCGATTTGGTATATGGCCTTGAGTTGTGAGTATGTTGGAAGACCTCTCATGTTGTGTAGTTGTGGAGTGAAGCGAATTTCTCTGTTGGGTTATGATTCCCTGGTGATGTCTTTGAGTTGATCGTTTGCCCCAGTAACGTTCATGTATTTGATTGACGGTGTATTCCAGCCGTATTAGCACTCCTTGTTATTGTATTCATTGATGGCGCCATGGCATATTCGCGTAGCCAGGAGTAGCATATTCAGTATCTGAGGATGGCATTATAAGGATTCAGGGAGGAAATGCTCTATGCCAATTCTCCGAGTGTGAATTTTTGCTCGGTTCAAGTAGCATTCTTGGGACAGGCGGTGTCTAGTGAGGGTATCCATGTGGTCAGACATGTGTGGGTAGAGCTTCCAGAAGCTTGAGATTTCTGTGACCACCGCTCCAGTGTTAGTTCTGCCATCGACTTAAGGTTTTTACCGCATATTGTGGTGCCTTTAAGGTAGGCGTTGGTTGTGTTCAGATGCAGGAAGGTGTAGTGATTGCGTGATAGTTCTGGTCTTTAGAAGTGTATGGAGAGATAGAAATCGAGGCTAAGCGAGCAGGAGTATCTCCTGCGGGTTGTCCCAGGGTGTGTGGTCCCTATATAGTTTTGTAATAAGTTCTCTTTTACCAGTAAAAGATATATGTTGTGATTGGAGTTTAGATTGCTTGTGGAAGTTGGCGTGACTACTGCAATGGTGGATGCGAGATTGGCAATTGATTTGAGTGTTAGATGGTTTGGGTCGTATAAGCTTATGAAGAATTTAGTTGAATCCCACCACAACATGGTGGTAATGTTAATGTGTGGGCATAGTCTTGTTTGTCTTGATCCTTGGCTTTGAGCCAAGTGGGGGAGTTCGTTATTGATAAGTTGATTACATGATTATGTGTGGTATTGGTTTCAGTTCGAGGTATATTGGTAAAACAGTTATGACCTGCAGGTATGGGGTCTGGGAATGTCACGAGTAATGGAAATTTCTTCGATATAGGTTGTAACGTAATCTATTGGGTAATTGGGTTCTATTGAATGAGTTAGTGGAAATTGTAAAAGGTGTAGTGTGTGCAGTGTATGAATTTGCTTGTGGCTTTAAGTGAGTGTATTACTTTCCTAGTATGTCAGTGTGCAAATGGGTCAGGTCGATTCTGTCTAATTGGTCAGTGTGATTGAGATTTACGCTAGAGGATGTCAAGACTTGTGGTATTCTACATATCGGTATCAGGAAGGTGAAGGTAATGGATTTAGATTCGCAGGAAGTCTCTTCGGGGTAAGTTTCCTAATGTGGTGCATTTGGGGATGATTGAGGGAGTATTCAGTTGCTTATGAGCCTTAGACGGTATGGTTTTGTGCTTGGGTCGCGTGTGGTGAGTCGGGGTTGCAAATTTGTGGTGTTACGGCAGGAAGAAGTATCAATTTGAAGGTAAGTCAGAAGGAACTTGGGTAAATAGAGCAACTTGGTAGTAGGTCGTATCGGCATGGTAAGGGATACGATTAGTTCTTTGGGTGTTCATAAGGTGACGAGTTTTTAGGGTGTATCTTTGCAATGCTTTTGGATTTTTGGTGGCCTGCGTAGTTTGGTTGAGTTAGAAGAGTTCAGTCTTGATGGTTTGGTGTTGTGCAAATGGGATTTCGGATAGTTCCGGATGGTTTCTACCACGGTTAAGGTTGCATATTTTCTTATGGCGTGTAGTGAGTTTGTTTCTAAATGGGATCAATTGGAAGTTCTTGACTAGTTGGGTACGTAGTTGCTTGTGGCTCGGAAGGGACCATGGAGTTCCCGTATTTTTTCTAGGTTGGCATGGCGTGTGCGGTATGCTGGTGGAGTTGAGATTTGCTTATGCGAGGTCACGGTTCGGTTCTGGAAGGAAGGTCATAAATTCTTAAGCAGCATGGGTAGTTTCAGATGGCTAGGTAGATGATATCACTAATTGGTACGCCGTGATGAGGGTATATATATTTCGGAAAGAGAAATGTGTTTGAGTTAAGGGTACTTCATTGGTATCGCGGCGCTCTATTGTTGGATCGACTGTTGATATTCAAGGTTGCTTGGTGAACAAAAGAATTATAGGGGTATCCCCCGCGGAACGAGTGAGTATTTGGGATGTGTTATGTATTCGAGCGGTGGAGTTGAGATAAGATATGGTACGTTTCATGGATTTCGAGACAGAGAGTTCTCATAAACAGGATATTTTGTGGAAGTAAACTGTGAAGATGCAAGCTGAGTTAGTGGGATGTTAGTATGTACCATGATTCTGTCATTATGAACTTATCCGTAAGTTATCTATCTGTTGTGAGGTGATCAGAGTTAATTTAGGGTCACTGGTAGGCTAATATGGGTGCGTGTTCTGCACCGGTTCGGAATTGTTGGCTCCAAATTTCTTCTATTGAAGAATGTGCCATTCGATTGTGATTGAGGTTATTCATGTTCTAGAGTGATCTATGAGTTACCGTTCGGTGTTGCGAGGAGTGGTGATTATTGGTTATATGTATATATGGTGCGGTTCTAATTGGGCTTTATAGGTAGATTTGAGTAAGGTAAGTAATTGGGTGTTGCGGGATTGAGGCGTGTTGGTTATATAACTTCTGTTTCGGGTGGCATGGTATCGTCCGGTTTTCCCCGTGGTTATGGCTATACACTTTGAGTACTTGAAGTCGAATTTTGAATGGTTATTGATTTTGGGCAAGGTGTCTTGAAATATTTCAAGTGGACCAGCAGTTGGACGAGATTGCGCAGTGTAGCGGAGTTATGTAGGTGTATGACCTTTGGTATTGGATTCATGTGTTTTGATTTTTACGGTGTGTGCCAGGCTGTTAGCATGATATGGTGATGGTAATTGTTAATGGCAGGATAGTCCTCTCGTGTGGATCTTTTATATATAAGTTGATTTCATTGGGATGTTGCTGTTAGGTGCACAAGTTGCACATGTTTTGGCTTCGAATTGTATCGATGTGTCATGTTATCAGGGTGGTCGTGATGGATGAGGAGAGGTCATTGGGCCTAGAATGAACGTTTTTTAGAATTTTCTATAGAATAGTTAGAAGGATAAATATCGGGAGTGAGCTTAGAAATATGCTATAATTCCTGTTGGGAAGGGGGAGCTTCGTGTCTGACTGATCGGACGAATGGTTGTTAATTCTACGTGCTTCTTTCATCTTTGACAGTATATGAAAGTGGTAGAGCGAGACTTTTCTTGATAAGGGGGTTATGTACCGGTATGGGGTTGTTCTAAGTAGTTATGGTGGTTGTGAGTTATTGCTATGAGTGTTTGAGTCGCGCGGTGTATTATGTGATTTCTTCTGGGGTACGTATAGATCTTGATTCAGCATGTTCAGACTTGTTCAGTTCATTTTTATGGGAATTTTGATCTTGTATATCATTTCAGAAGTGGGAATTTGGTTCTAAGGTTTATGGGCCAGGATTTGGATTTCGAAATTTCAACGATATTGTGCTATTGGACCTATATGAGATAGGGTGACGTGGGATCACCCCGGGTATGTGCATGGTAAGCTACGTAACAATTTGATAGTGTTGGAGAACAACTCTTGGCACGTTCGAGGACGAACGCATGTTTAAGTGGGGGAGGATGTAACGACCCGGCCGGTCGCTCCGAGAATTTAGCGCCGTTTCCCCCGTTTCTGCTTCATTTATGTGTTTCAGCTTCATTTATGTATTTTGGGTCGGTTGGTTCGGGTTCAGAGTGGTCATGGTGAGCATTGAGGCAATTAGTCTCTCAAGGTAGCATAATTGTTGAGAAAGTCAACTGAGAGTTGACTTGTTGGTAAACGACCTCGGAATGCGGAATTTATGGCTCGGATAGCTTCATTAGGTGATTTGGGACTTAGGAGTGTGTTCAGAATATTTTTGTGATGTCCGGTATAGAATTAGGCTTGAATTGGCGAAAGTTAGTTTTTGGCAATTTCCTGTCGGTAGTGGAAAATAGGCTATCAGGGTCAAAATGGAATCCGGAAGTTGGAGAAGGTTCGTAGTGTCATTTTGGATATGTCTTCAAAATTCCAGGTCAATCGGAGGTGTTTTGGTTTGTTTCGGCGTAGTTGGCGAAATTTGGAAGTTTCAAAGTTCATAGGCTTGAATTTGATGTAACTTTGGTGTTGTTGCGTTGTTTTTGGTGTTTCAAAGGCTCGACTAAGTTTGAATGATGTTATGGTATATGTTGGTATGTTTGGTTGAGGTCCCGAGGGCCTCGGGTGTGTTTCGGGTGATTAACGGACCAATTCTTGGCTTGAAAACTAGGCAGATTTGTTGCTGGTGTGAGGTTCTGGTTTCCTTCTATGCGATCGCGTAGAGTAAAATAGTGGGGAAGGCATTTTTTTTATGCAATCGCGTGGTTAGGAGTGCGATCGCATAGGTTGGGCAGGATAGGCAGTGCGATCGCGTGGGTGGTCCTGCGATCGCGTAGGGTATTTTGAGGCGCGTGTATGGGGTGGAGAATTGGTCTATGCGATCGCGTGTATTGTTCTGCGATCGCAATGGTTGGTTGGTCTGTGCATCACGATCGCGTGGCAATGTTCGCGATCGCAGTGAAGGAAATTTTATAGCTGGGCAAAATGTTTTAAAAGGCATGTTATGCGAAATTGGCTCATATTTCCTCCATTGTTGACGAGTTGGGAGCACTTTTGAGAGGATTGAAGAGGGAATTGACGGGAATCACTTGGAGGTAAGGTTTTAACTTTATAACTCGTTTATATGTCGATTTCTAAGTGATTAAACCATAGAATTTGCTGGAGTTAAATCCAAATCGGGGAAGAAAGGGTGCATGGGAAATTGATTCTTCTTTTGAGGATTTGAGTGGGCAATTGTGGTCCGATTTTAGTGTTCTTGGTATGTATAGAATAGTGGGAGGACGAGGATTCTAATGATGTAAAAATTATCGAATTCTGAGACGTGGGCCAGGGGCTCGGGTTTGGCCGAATTTTGAGATTCTTGTATAATTTGATAATTTTCGATCGAGTTGTGTTCCTTGAGTATATATTAATGATGTTGAACTGATTTTGTCTAGATTCGGAGAAATCGGGAGCCAATTTGAGGGGCATGAGTATAGTGGACTAGTGTTGTGGCCCGGTAAAGGTAAGTAATGGTTATAAATCTTGGCCTGAGGGTATGGAACCCCGGACAACATATTTCTCACTATTTTTGAAAGGCGCACATGTCGGATGACGAGTATGTGGCGCGTACTGACTTTTGGATTGGACTAGGTCCTCTCCGCGGCAACTAATGAGTTGCATATTTACTCAAAACCTTGTGTTAAATTATGTTCTAAAGAATTGTGAAATATTCGGGCTGTAAACCATGTTTGGAGCCTAGTGCCGATCTTTTTTAACCCCTAGGGGGATATTTTACTGATATTCTCACTACTTCGAAACTATGATTTTACACTTAGTCTTTCTTGTGAAATTGGTGACACTCCTATTTGATGATAATGGGATTTCTTGAAATGAAATACTATTTGGGTCGAGAACTCCGTTTTATTTATGGCCCGAGTGGCTTGTTGAAAGTGTCTGACTGAGTGAGGCCGAGGGCCAATATTGTGAGGATATTTAAGTTATGAGACAGGCCGAGAGCCTGAGAGTGATTGATGCCATGATTTGGCTTATTTATTAGCGCTTGGACTGAAGGAGCCCCTCCGAAGTCCGAGTCTGTACACACCCCCAGTGAGTGCAGGTACCTACCGAGTGCCGAGTGCCGAGTGACGAGTGATTGAGAGGCATGAGTGATTGTGAGGTGCTGAGTGATTGTGAGGCATGCCCGAGAGGCTGATTATGATATATGTTTTGCTCGAGGGCCTACTTATGATTTTACTACATTCATTTGTATACCAAATCCTTTGTTTTAAAGTTGTTAAAAATGTGCATTCTTTAAAGGACTTTTTCTGAAGTTGATTTTAAGGCATGATGATTTCGTATATCTATGTTATACTATTGGAAAGAAAGGCTGTGCATCTTGTGATTTGATGACATTGATTTTATGTGTTTCTTGCTGCTCAGACCTGATTTATTTTCATTACTACTGAGTTGGCGTACTCATATTACTCCCTGTAGCTTGTGTGCAGATTCAGGTGTTAGGGCAGGGTGAGCTGTCTATCTGTTCCAGAGATTCTACGAGGTTTGCGAGGTAGCTGCATGCATCCGCAGTCCTGCTCCCTCTCCTGCTTACTATTATAGAATTTATTTTCGTCGAGTTGTATATTTTTTGTCGATGCTCATGACCAGTGACTCCGGGTTCTCGAGGGTTGTATTAAATGTTCAGTATAGATTTAACTGTTTTATCAAATGTTTAAAGGAACATTTATGGGTATTCGGTATAGTGAAGATGAAAAAGGGAAGCTTATTATGATTCGAATTTGGGTTTTGGCTGGCCTAGTTCCATGAATCGTCTAGCAACTCGATCCAAAATTAGGAACCATAACACTCTTATCTACTCTCTCCAATCCATAATAAAAGACCATTTGGTCTTTTTAAGTTGGTCCAAAATAAGTGTTCTTTTACATAATTAAGAAGAAATTAATATTATTTTTCTAAAAGTTGCCCTTATTTACTTATCCTAACGTATCAAGGTAACAATTAATTAAGGGTAATTTAGTAAATATTTTTTTTTCCTTTTACGAGTTCGTATTTTCTTAAAGGGTGTGTCAAAGGATGTTAAAGTCAGTTATTATGGACCAGTACTTAAATATGTATCTTAAGGAATTTCTTTATTATTAAAAAGTTGGTGAACTCAAATAAGGATTCAGGAGTTATTTCATTTATATGCCTAAAATCTCGAGTTGAAAATTTAATATATCACATTCAAATAGTATCCTAAACTTTGAAGAAACTTACGATGACCCCACGTTNAAAAAAAGTACTTCCTGTGATTAGTGAGTCAGTTAACTTATTAAATGTTGAGCTTAGTTTTATAATATGCTAATAATGAAAAAAAAGTACTTCTTATGGAATAAACCATAAATGATGCTATTTTTTAAAATAATAGTTAAAAAAGGATCAAGCGTGTAAAAAAGCCTCAGAAGAGGCCCTTCGGCCCAAACATATTACATCTAATAGCCCGAAATGTCTATTTTGTATATTTATTTTGTAAAGTGACAGTTTATTTTGTATATTTTTTGTATAGTAACAGTCTATTTTGTATAATGACAGTTTATTTAGTATAGTGAAAGAATTATTTTATATAATGACAGTCTAGCATATATAAAGTATAGTGGCAGTCTATTTAATATATTGTTGTATAGTGACAGTCTATTTTGTATATATTTTTCATAGTGACAGTCTATTATATAAAAATTGTATAGTGACAGTCTATTTTAATATATTTTTTGTATAATGATAGTCTATTTAGTATATACATTGCATAAAATTTATATATAGAGTGTATCGTGCATCTTGCAATGTATCCAAAGTCTATATACTGTTCTACAATGTATAAATTTTGTATATATGAAGTGTATGGTACATTTTACTATGTAGTGATGTAGTGAAATGTATATATGAAAGATTTTCTAGAATTCAATATTGTGTTAAAAATTACAATGATAATAGTTATTGACAATTTATATCTATTATATAGTATTTATTTGAATGTACATTTACGTTCTTTGTAGGTAAAGGGTATTTGATTTAAAGAGTGAAAAATATATTATTGTGTATTAAATAAATAAATAAATCTAGAACATATCTTTCTAGATATTGGGCACCCTCCCATTCTATCAATTCTATACACGCAACTCACAATTTCCCAATTTAAAATATTAATACCTACATAAGGTGGTACTATAATCAGCATTCCTTCCGCATAGAAGTAAAGGGCAATAAAATTTTAATAAAATATTTTCTTAAAGAAACCAATTTATATATGTAGAAGATTGTGGCAGGTGCAGACATGCCTACTACTTGAGCAATAGTTAGTTATCCGTGTATAAAACATACAAATTAAACGTCGGCTAGTGGCTAATGGCTGTTAAATTAATTTCTGGCTAGTGGATGTTAAAAGTTTGGCTCGACTGGCCAACAATGATAAAAGCTCATGCTTCTTGCAATGATCACACAGGCCCAACAAATTAAAAGCCCAATTACTTGCTCAGACGTATAAA